>BPTQ01000008.1:94533509-94703531 GCA_019973895.1 Chrysanthemum seticuspe
TGTATGGTATTCAGCTCACCATATCCTAAAAAGTGAAGAGTTGGCTAGCCCGCAAGTTTATGGCTTGTGGTAAAGGCAGTTGGAAAACCATAATTGGTAATCAGCTCGCCAAAGATATTTTATCTAAGAGTTGGCTAGTCCAGAAGCAAACGGCTTCTGGTAAAGACAAATCAAATCCGTTGGAAGCTGGTGATTTGCTCAAAATCATTTGGTTATCGGTGTACCAAAGTTCTTACTTGAACTGAAACATTTGGCTACTCCAGAAGTAATGGCTTTTGGTAAAGAGATTCAAATCCATTATGTTTTTCTCAAAAGATTGCTAGGGACTAGCAATATCTTAGTGTGGGGGATTGATGAGTGTCTAAATACTCATCATTTTTGTACTGTTTAAACTGCTAAAACATCTGAAAACACTCAGAAACGCATCAAAATGATAAAAATATCACAAACAAGTGTTTTATATGTTTTAAATGCAAAAACATCAAAATCTGGTGAAAAACGTATCAAGTTTGCATAATTGGCAGTTTTAGTCCCCCAAGTTTGAAAAGTTGTCAAAAACAGTCCCTGGTAAAACCAAATAAAGAAAAATATCATTTTGAGTCCCTAGGGATTCCTAAGTTGTCAAAATTGGTCCTTGAAACTTAAAATTACAAATTTACAATTTAGGTCCCTGAACTTTGGAAATTGGCAAAATTAGTCCTTTGAAAATAGGAAAATGGCAAAATTGGTCCTTGCACTTTTAATGATTGTCACTTTTAGTCCTTGGAACATCTTTACAGAATTGGCAGGAATGGTCCTTGAGTTTTCAAGAATTACACTTTGGTCCTTGTCATAATAGCCTAACCTAAAGCCTTGTCAAAACTGAATTGACCCCTGCCATTATCTCCTTTGGACCCCTGCCTTTACCCTTGACCCTCCCTTTTTGACCCCTGGTCAGTCAAGGAAAGTCAAATGACAGAAAACGCGCCCAACACCTGTCCTGTACACCTTCTTCCACCTCTCCTAGTTGCCTGCTCCCCCCTCCAGTCACCTCACCTTTCCACCCCCCTCATCATCACCCTCACCTACTTTTACCACCACAATTAATGCCACCCCCCCCCTACTAGCTATGTCACAGGCAAACAAGTCAATTTGCATTTCCCGCCAAAAATATAAAAACGGCTAAAAGGCTCTAAACTCTCCCATTGGCCAATTTGTGAGGTGGGATCTGATCAGAAGGCCACGTGGAAGGATTTTCAAGGATAAAAGAGGAGGAAGAGTCAACAGAGAAGGGTAGTTAATTTTTCAATTTCACTGTATGTCGTATTTTTAATTTCTTAGTCTTAAAAAGGTTTTCAGTCGTATTTTCAAGTTTAATTGTATTAAGTACAAGTAATTAAGTGTATTACAACTTATTTCAGGCATCAATTCAAGTTCTAGTTTATATTTCATGTTTTATGTAAACTGTTGAAAAATGCAAGTTCAAACTCTCATGTATAAGCTTCAATAAGCTTATTTGTAAGTCCAGAAAAGCTTAAACTAGCTTACTATAGCTTTTTATAAGCTCAAATTTAAATTTCATGCAATCTTGAATATGGGTCAACGAAAGTCAACATTGGAGCAAAAATGGTATGAATTGGAGATGGGTTGAATCAGAAGCTGGATTTGGGTTGCTTTACAATCAGTTGGGTTAGTTAGGTTAGATAATGGTCCTTGGGTTCATTGGTTCTGTTTGTGCAAGCCACTGTGGCTATGGACAAATGTAAGTAAATTCAAGTTCAATAGCATAATTTGTTTTAAAGGTCTCAAGTAGCTAAAATCTGTTCTAATAGAAGTCTTTAAGTGATATAAAGTCAGTTTGATTGCCTGCATTGATCATTATAACAGTTAGCTTAAATTTGTTTGCAAAACAGTTGATACAAGTGTGTTTGGATCTAAGGCTTAATCTGTCTCAAAGGTCTATTCAGAGTTCAATATATGTTGGTTCATGCTTATTAAGTATATTTGAGCTCATTTCAGTCATAATATTGCCTCTGCTAATAGCCAAAGTCAAAACTCTTGTCAATCTTTCTTATTTCATTAACTGTTGAGGGAGTTGAGAAATCAAGTGCTTATTTCATGTTTGGAATTTAGTAACATAGCTTAATTTAGTCTCAATATAACTTAAAACATCTTATTCAATCCATAGAATCAATCAGAAGTTCAAAAAGGTCAAGCTTTCAGTTGTTCTAAAAAGGTCAAATAATGTCCTGTGCATAGCTTTGCCATCTGTTTCACAAGCTTGTAAAAAGCTCATCAGTTGGTCTCAGCTTGTGATACTTAGTTCTTGGGATAGCTAACCAAGCCAACTTAAGGTTCCAAGTTCACTTTTTCACTTTTTAGCTTATTTGAGTAGGCTGCTATAGCTTTTTAGTTTTGTCCAAAACTCAGCATTCACTGAGTCTTTACTCAGTGATTTTTTTTCAGTTTTCTAAAAGCTTCTCAAAAGCTCATTATTAAAAGCCAATCTTTGCAAATTAGCTTTTTGGATAGCTCACTTGGTCAACTACTTAAGTGCAGTGTTTGTTTTCATTTTGTGGTTTATTCAAGTGCTTAAAAAATAGCTAGAAGATACCTAGTGATTCAAGGAGTTAACTGTGTAACAGTGTTTAGTTTTGCTTATTTGTGCTTATCTTGTGCTTATTTCTTAGTCATTTGCTTTTCAATTGTTGTAATTAGCTTACTTTAAGTTACTTAGCTCATTTTCTGTTTAGCTTTTGCTATTTCATAAGCTTGTTAGCCATTTTATCTTTATCTTGTGCTTATTTCATTTTTCTTGCCACTGTTGTAATCGTAGCTTATTTCTGTTCTTATAAGTCATTTTCAGTAAAAGTTGTAGTTAAAAGAAATGCTTATCTTCAAGTGCTTAATGAGTTTGTAAAAGAAAAAGTTAAAAAAAAAATAGTTTACAAAAAGTGCCACTGCTGGGATTTGATCTCTGGCCACCCAGCTCACCACACTCACTCAATACCAACGCGCCCTTGGGTCTTTCTCGTTAAAAGCTTACACAATATATCTCTTATATACATTTTTACATTTTAAGCTTATAACGAGTATTTAGCTTATTCTAGCTTATCCAAAGTAGCTTTTTCCAATTTAGTATTTTCATTAAATCTGTATTAGTATTAAGTATTTTCTGTAAAAAGTTGGGATTTTTCTAATTAGTTTTAATATTTTTAATCAATTAATTAGTGTTTTATAGTAATTAAATCATAATAAAAAATATAAAAGTCAAAAAAATATAAATCTTTTTTCTAAAATTTTCTTTTATCATATAGTACGTAAGAAAATTAGTTTCACATTCGTAGGCCTTTTATTTCATAAAATTTACGTTTTTGCTTGCGCTCCAGCGTAATTTTTAAACGTAACGCTCGTTTCCATTTTAAGTAACGTTTTTAGATAATTTGAGTTTACGTTTTAGTTGATATAGTTTATTTAAGATATTTTATTTCATAAAAACACAAAAACATCATTGTAAAAATAGTGATAGCGTTTATTTAATAGATTTTAACTTTTTAATTTCTTTTAATTTGCATTTAAGTCGCTGTAATTTGTAAATCTTTTCTTTAGGTAATTTTCCATCAAAAACCTTACTGATCACTATCCTTAGTGGTTATTCGACATCTGATTGTGTTAAACACCAGTCATCCTCCGTGGGACATAACGACCCGGGAATCCACTGTATTCTCCTGATCTTAAATTGCATTGGTGTGTAATCTGTTTTGAGTTCCTTACGGCTGATCATTCACAAGTGATCAGCTTGCGTGAGAAAACTTGACGGTTCTGCACCGATCAACAAGCTCTCATAATATTCCTTCATTTAAATAGTATCCTCATCATCATCGTCATCATATCTGATTCTTATATTCATCTGCTGAAGTTTACACACCATTCTTTTCATTTGTAGTTTCTTTCGAATGCGTATTTCTTCAGAACTTTGTGGAAGATTACACTCCTCGTAATCATTTAAATTCTGTGAAGGCTCGGAAGTCTGATGACTGATGGAATACTGTGGGGGTTGGAAATTGTCAAAACCGGGAGAATTGGAATTGTGAAAATTTTGATTCATCGGTTGACATTCAAAAGTCGTATGAGGACCCCCGCAATTCTCACAACAGAGATAATTGGGAAAATGACTTTCACCAAAGTTCTGATTGTAACATGGTTCCGGCTCATAGACAAGCGGAACCCGTGGTGGACAATCAAAACCGTAATGAGAATCATTCCCACAAAACTCGCATGAGTAGGATTCGTACTGGGGTTGTGGAGGTAGGGAGGAAAAATCGGGTGTTTCATTATTTGAAATGGGATCGGGATTACCGACAAACTGGTCTCCGAAACTCACATTGGTACATCGCCGACAATTTCCACCGTTAAATGGACCTCCACACCAGGAACATGTCAAATACCATGACATAAAGAATTAAACGGATAAGAGGATAAGGAATGGAGAATTAAACGGTTAAAGAAGATAAGGAATGAAGAATTAAACAGATTAGAGGGTAAGGGAAATGTAGAATCAAAAGATGCGAGAGGGTAAAGATGGATATTTTTGGATTTTTGAAAAATATGCTGCAAAAACAAAGAATGAAAATATTTTTGGTGTTGATAACACTTCAGGAAAAGTGTTAATGAACTTTTTGGATTTTTGAAAACTTTACAGAAAAACTTTTTACAAAAGATGGGGTATGTGCAAGAATGGATCTGAAAAAGGTTTAACACACGCTAAAGCCTCCCCGGCAGCGGCGCCAAAATTTGATCTGTGCTAAACCGTCAAGTCTAATCACACAAGCTGGCCACTTGTGAATGGCCAACCGTAACAGACTTAAAACAGCTTAAGCACAAATGCAATGAAGTCCTGGAGAATACAATGAATTCCCGGGTCGTTTAGTCCCACGGAGACTCAATGGTGTGTAAACGCTTGATCAGACGATAGAATGATCACTAAGGATAGTAATCAGTAAAGGTTTTGGATTAAATATTACACTACTGAAAAAGTTTATAAATTAAAGCGACTTAAATACAAATTAAGAAGATTAAAAAGATAAAATATATTAAATAAACGCTATCACTATATTTAAAATGATGAACGTTTAAAACTTAAAACGTACGTTTAAATAAAATTACGTAAACGTACAAAATAAAACGTGAAAATAAGGAAGGAAAATACCTACGGATATGAAAAATACATTTTTACAATCCTAAATATAAAAGAAAATTATTAGAAAAGGAAAATTATTTTTACAACTATTTATTTAATTCTTATTAATTAAAAACTATTTATTAAGTATTTAAAATGCACTAAAATATAAGAAAATACAAATTTAACCTAGAAAAATGAAATTATAACTTAGAAAAATCTAAAATATGATAAAACTTATTTTAAAACTGAAAATATATTTTTTAGACTTTTTATGTATTTATTATTAATTTAAAACTATTTAAAACTAATTAAAATGCTAGAAAATACTATTTAAACCAAGAAAATTATGGAAAAATATTTTTTATCTTTTTATATTTATCTAAACTTAAGAAAAATGAAAACTTATTTTTTTGAGACTTTTCTTAATTAATTGTATTTAAAGCTAATTAAAAATGCTTAAAAAACTAATTTAAATTAAGAAAAATAGCAAACAAGCTAGGAAAAATCTGAAAATTTCAGGAAAACTCTAAAATTATATTAGGAAGCTAGGAAAAATGGAAAAACAGGAGGTTATGTGGAGGATTATGAAACTGATGTGGAATGTGCTTAAAAATAAGCACTTTCAATAAGCAAATGGAGACAAAACAAGTACCACATTGATACACAAGCTACTATAAGCTAAAATTGACCAAATGCAACAATTTTTAACTAGCCTAAACCACTGATTAGCAATTACAACAGATTTGATGAAATGAATTATAAGCTAAAAACAGTAACTGGGGTGTCTACTATGAGCTTATGCACAAGCTTCAGAATAAGCTGAATGTGAAAACCAACAGTTAGAACCTAGACTAGACCTGGGTGAGAGTGTCTAAACCAAAAATCAGACCTAGTGAAGCTCAAATGAGCAGGATGCAAGAGTTGAAAAAACTGCACAAGCCCTGTGCAGTTTCAGTGCCCTGCACAGGGCACTTGACCCCATTTTGACAAGCTAGTATGAAGCTTCTAAAAATTTGATAAAAATCTGGAAAAATGCTAATAAGAAACAAGACCAACTGAAGTTAATGATCCCACAATTTCACTTAGATTGGTTCAGAATTGAGCCCAAGAAAATTCTTCTCAGTTGGCCAAAAACTGACTTTGCACAAATTGACTTTGGATAAAGAAATGAAAAGTTGACTTTTTCCAACTTTGAGCTTAATTTATTGACTTATTATGATGTATTAAGATGAAATGATACTGAAATAAGCTAGTTCTAAGATTTCTAAGCACAAAACAAGATTTTGTTTTCTAAAAATCCTCACAGTTAAGCTGAAAGGACAGATGAGTTAAGAATTTGACTTTTGCTGATTAGGAATGCAAATAAATGAACTTAAAGACTATAACAAACCTACTAGGAACTACTACAATGCAATTTAACCACTTAACTAACCTCTGGATCACATCAAACAGCAAATCCAAACACTACTGTATTTAACTGAAATGCAAAATAAATGAAGCTAACTAATGAACAGGCTAGAGTTATTGATCAAACTGAGTTTGAATGACCTAAATACAACTGCATAAACACATTTAAACTAATTGTGACCACAGATAAACATTCAAGCACAATATGCAAAGATGGATGAAAACTGAAAAATGAAATACCACTCACATAGCTCCAGCTTGTTTGCAGACTTAAACCAGAACCCAATCCTAAGCTAACCTATCTATTCCAACCCATATCTATCATCTGCAACAACAATATCCATCACCATTCACCATTAAGCCTCATGTTGACTTTTGTTGACCATTTCACAAAGTTGCTTTAAAATTAATTGCAAGCTTACAAAAAGATTATAAAGAGTTTAACTAACTTGTTTGAGCTTAAAAACAAGCTACTGCAAGCTTATACATAAGAAATTGAGATTGAAACTTTCAACAATAACATGAAACATGAAACTTAATTAAAAACTTGAGATTGTTGATTAAAAGTGAATTACAATGATACAATAACTTAAGTTTAACACATTTAAAGCTTTAAATTACATTTTAGATCACTAATTAAGTTAACTAAAAGAAAACGACATACAAGGAAAAGTAAAAGCTAACTACTCCTTCTTCCCTTGCTTCCTCTCTCTCTTTATAGCTCCAAATGCTTTCTTTTCTTTCTCTGAGATAATCCCACATGGTTCCAGGGCCATTGGATGACTTTAAGATCATCTTGGCCATTGGTTGGTTTTTGGCGGGAATTAGGTATTAGCCAGTGGGTGAGGTTGAGTGAATGGGAGGGTGATACATTTAATGATTTTTGTAGTTTAGGTGAGGTGGAGGGGACATGGAGGGGATATGTTGAGGTAGAGGTGAGGGGGAGGTTGAGGAATTTCAGGCAGTGGTTGGAGGGGGTGACTTTTGGGCGCGCTTGGGTTGTTTGACCAAGTGGTTTGACCGGGAGTATTAATAATAGGGGAGGGTCAAAAAGGTTTAAGTGGCAGGGTCAAAAAGGATGGCAGGGTTCATTTGGATTGTGACAAGGGTCTAAGGGTCAAAAAGGCTTAAATAACAAGGACCAATGATGTAAATTCTGAAAACACAAGGACCTAAGCTGCCATTTAAGCAAAGAGGTTTCAAGGGACCAAAAGTGACAATCTCACAAAGTATAAGGACCAAACTTGCCATTCTCCAATTTCCAAGGACCATTTTTGCCACTTTTCAAAGTTGAAGGACCTTTTTCGCCATTTGACTAAAGATTCATTCAAGGACCGTTTTTAACAATTTAAAATATTTCAGGGATCTTGAATGATATTTTTCTTTATTTAGATATACTAGGGACTGATTTTGACAATTTTTGAAACTTGGGGGACTAAAACTGCCATTTTTGCAAATTTGATACGTTTTTCATCTGATTTTGATCTTTTTGCATTTAAAACACATAAAACACTGATTTGTGATATTTTTATCATTTTGATGCGTTTCTGAGTGTTTTCAGATGATTTTGCAGTCTAGATAGTACAAAAATGATGAGTATTTAGACACTCATCAATCCCCCACACTGAGATATTGCTAGTCCCTAGCAATGATTTGAGAAGACTTAATGGATTTGAAAAACTCTTTACCAAAAGCCATCACTTCTGGAGTAGCCAAATGTTTCAGTTCAAGTAAGAACCTTGGTACACTGATAACCAAATGATTTTGAGCAAATCATAAGCTGTAAACGGATTTGATTTGTCTTTACGAGAAGCCGTTTGCTCTGGACTAGCCAACTCTTAGATAAATTATCAATATTATCTTTGGTGAGCTGATTACCAATTATGGTTTTTCCACTGCCTTTACCACAAGCCATAATCTTGCGGGCTAGCCAACTCTTCACTTTTTAGGATATGGTGAGTTGAATACCATACAATTTTGGGCAAATTGCAAGCCGTAAACGGATTTGATATATCTTTACCAAGAGCCGTTTGCTCCTGGATTAGCCAATCCTTTTGTTTTTTAGACAAGGCGGACTGATAACCAAATGAGAAAGTGTAAAACACTTACTCCAAAAAAAATTTTGGCCAAAAACGGGGGAATTGGTATAATTATATGATAAAATTCGTGAGAATTCCCCCCCACACTTAGAAATGAATATTGCCCTCAATATTCAAAGTACCGGCGGTTATGCCGAAACAAAGAACGTAAAAAGGAAATATTACGGCCATTATTTTAAAAGATTTTTTTTTTTTTTTTTTTTTTTTTTTAGAGATATATATATATATAACATGTGGGGCATCACCCCCACACTTAGGTGGTAGAAAGGGGTAAGAAGTCAAAAATATGGGTGAAACCCCATATGGTGTGTGCTACTGTTTTTGATTTCCGAGTCGCTAGCTTGACTCGACCCCGAATTCATTGGTTCATGGGGAAGCAAAGTGGAAGAAACAATCTCCATCGGACTTTCATTCAAGATGTTTGGATAAACATTCGAAGCACTTGAAAGTTCCACACCGATGAGATATGCATAGAACCGGCTCAAAAATTATAATTGAAAATGCCGGGATCAAAAATAGTGTCCTCATTCCCGAAGGAGTGAAGAAGAGAAGAAGTCACATCATATGTGAGGAATGGAAGAAAGATGTTGATAACAATCAAGATCCATTCTTCATCCTCAAATGTAGACATATCGGGAGGAAGGGTGAAGGTAGTATCATCAATAAGCAAACTCTTATGATAGAGTATACTTTCCTCCGAGCCAATATCATCCTCAAGATCAAAATAGAAATGATCATATTCCGGAGGAGATATGTCATGAGAGAGTTCACCGGAGAACTCTTCATGAAGAGAATCATTGGAAAAAGCCTCAAGCTCGGGCTTGTCCAATGTAGAGTCACTATCCACAACGGGGATAGGAGATGAAGCTGACTTAGCACAGAATGATTCGATCTTAGAAACGAGGAGATTTATATTGAACAATTTTTCACGAAGTATCTCGTCCTCAATTTCCAGATCATCAGAATCTCTCACTTCTTCTGAGCTAACTAGCTCAGAAGGTAGCTCCTCGACATAATCGATGTCTCCATAGGATAAAGAATTGTCAAACGAAGTACAATCGTTGTCAGAATCGGAGAACATCTCGACATGATCATATGGAATGTCAAGAGGAGGAGAAGAATCATCATTAAGAGGCTCATCACACATATTACCGGAGATAACCTCGGACTCACTTGGGGTTTGAACAAGGCTCTCAACACTAGACGATTCCATTTCTGGAATAGTGCTAGGAGGCTCGTCCCCCATTATGAGAGAGTCAATGGGAGCTACGGGTGTGATTTCAGTTGACAAGCTCTCATAATATTCCTTCATTTGAATAGTATCCTCATCATCATCGTCATCATATCTGATTCTTATATTCATCTGCTGAAGTTTACACACCATTCTTTTCATTTGTAGTTTCTTTCGAATGCGTATTTCTTCAGAACTTTGTGGAAGATTACACTCCTCGTAATCATTTAAATTCTGTGAAGGCTCGGAAGTCTGATGACTGATGGAATACTGTGGGGGTTGGAAATTGTCAAAACCGGGAGAATTGGAATTGTGAAAATTTTGATTCATCGGTTGACATTCAAAAGTCGTATGAGGACCCCCGCAATTCTCACAACAGAGATAATTGGGAAAATGACTTTCACCAAAGTTCTGATTGTAACATGGTTCCGGCTCATAGACAAGCGGAACCCGTGGTGGACAATCAAAACCGTAATGAGAATCATTCCCACAAAACTCGCATGAGTAGGATTCGTACTGGGGTTGTGGAGGTAGGGAGGAAAAATCGGGTGTTTCATTATTTGAAATGGGATCGGGATTACCGACAAACTGGTCTCCGAAACTCACATTGGTACATCGCCGACAATTTCCACCGTTAAATGGACCTCCACACCAGGAACATGTCAAATACCATGACATAAAGAATTAAACGGATAAGAGGATAAGGAATGGAGAATTAAACGGTTAAAGAAGATAAGGAATGAATAATTAAACAGATTAGAGGGTAAGGGAAATGTAGAATCAAAAGATGCGAGAGGGTAAAGATGGATATTTTTGGATTTTTGAAAAATATGCTGCAAAAACAAAGAATGAAAATATTTTTGGTGTTGATAACACTTCAGGAAAAGTGTTAATGAACTTTTTGGATTTTTGAAAACTTTACAGAAAAACTTTTTACAAAAGATGGGGTATGTGCAAGAATGGATCTGAAAAAGGTTTAACACACGCTAAAGCCTCCCCGGCAGCGGCGCCAAAATTTGATCTGTGCTAAACCGTCAAGTCTAATCACACAAGCTGGCCACTTGTGAATGGCCAACCGTAACAGACTTAAAACAGCTTAAGCACAAATGCAATGAAGTCCTGGAGAATACAATGAATTCCCGGGTCGTTTAGTCCCACGGAGACTCAATGGTGTGTAAACGCTTGATCAGACGATAGAATGATCACTAAGGATAGTAATCAGTAAAGGTTTTGGATTAAATATTACACTACTGAAAAAGTTTATAAATTAAAGCGACTTAAATACAAATTAAGAAGATTAAAAAGATAAAATATATTAAATAAACGCTATCACTATATTTAAAATGATGAACGTTTAAAACTTAAAACGTACGTTTAAATAAAATTACGTAAACGTACAAAATAAAACGTGAAAATAAGGAAGGAAAATACCTACGGATATGAAAAATACATTTTTACAATCCTAAATATAAAAGAAAATTATTAGAAAAGGAAAATTATTTTTACAACTATTTATTTAATTCTTATTAATTAAAAACTATTTATTAAGTATTTAAAATGCACTAAAATATAAGAAAATACAAATTTAACCTAGAAAAATGAAATTATAACTTAGAAAAATCTAAAATATGATAAAACTTATTTTAAAACTGAAAATATATTTTTTAGACTTTTTATGTATTTATTATTAATTTAAAACTATTTAAAACTAATTAAAATGCTAGAAAATACTATTTAAACCAAGAAAATTATGGAAAAATATTTTTTATCTTTTTATATTTATCTAAACTTAAGAAAAATGAAAACTTATTTTTTTGAGACTTTTCTTAATTAATTGTATTTAAAGCTAATTAAAAATGCTTAAAAAACTAATTTAAATTAAGAAAAATAGCAAACAAGCTAGGAAAAATCTGAAAATTTCAGGAAAACTCTAAAATTATATTAGGAAGCTAGGAAAAATGGAAAAACAGGAGGTTATGTGGAGGATTATGAAACTGATGTGGAATGTGCTTAAAAATAAGCACTTTCAATAAGCAAATGGAGACAAAACAAGTACCACATTGATACACAAGCTACTATAAGCTAAAATTGACCAAATGCAACAATTTTTAACTAGCCTAAACCACTGATTAGCAATTACAACAGATTTGATGAAATGAATTATAAGCTAAAAACAGTAACTGGGGTGTCTACTATGAGCTTATGCACAAGCTTCAGAATAAGCTGAATGTGAAAACCAACAGTTAGAACCTAGACTAGACCTGGGTGAGAGTGTCTAAACCAAAAATCAGACCTAGTGAAGCTCAAATGAGCAGGATGCAAGAGTTGAAAAAACTGCACAAGCCCTGTGCAGTTTCAGTGCCCTGCACAGGGCACTTGACCCCATTTTGACAAGCTAGTATGAAGCTTCTAAAATTTGATAAAAATCTGGAAAAATGCTAATAAGAAACAAGACCAACTGAAGTTAATGATCCCACAATTTCACTTAGATTGGTTCAGAATTGAGCCCAAGAAAATTCTTCTCAGTTGGCCAAAAACTGACTTTGCACAAATTGACTTTGGATAAAGAAATGAAAAGTTGACTTTTTCCAACTTTGAGCTTAATTTATTGACTTATTATGATGTATTAAGATGAAATGATACTGAAATAAGCTAGTTCTAAGATTTCTAAGCACAAAACAAGATTTTGTTTTCTAAAAATCCTCACAGTTAAGCTGAAAGGACAGATGAGTTAAGAATTTGACTTTTGCTGATTAGGAATGCAAATAAATGAACTTAAAGACTATAACAAACCTACTAGGAACTACTACAATGCAATTTAACCACTTAACTAACCTCTGGATCACATCAAACAGCAAATCCAAACACTACTGTATTTAACTGAAATGCAAAATAAATGAAGCTAACTAATGAACAGGCTAGAGTTATTGATCAAACTGAGTTTGAATGACCTAAATACAACTGCATAAACACATTTAAACTAATTGTGACCACAGATAAACATTCAAGCACAATATGCAAAGATGGATGAAAACTGAAAAATGAAATACCACTCACATAGCTCCAGCTTGTTTGCAGACTTAAACCAGAACCCAATCCTAAGCTAACCTATCTATTCCAACCCATATCTATCATCTGCAACAACAATATCCATCACCATTCACCATTAAGCCTCATGTTGACTTTTGTTGACCATTTCACAAAGTTGCTTTAAAATTAATTGCAAGCTTACAAAAAGATTATAAAGAGTTTAACTAACTTGTTTGAGCTTAAAAACAAGCTACTGCAAGCTTATACATAAGAAATTGAGATTGAAACTTTCAACAATAACATGAAACATGAAACTTAATTAAAAACTTGAGATTGTTGATTAAAAGTGAATTACAATGATACAATAACTTAAGTTTAACACATTTAAAGCTTTAAATTACATTTTAGATCACTAATTAAGTTAACTAAAAGAAAACGACATACAAGGAAAAGTAAAAGCTAACTACTCCTTCTTCCCTTGCTTCCTCTCTCTCTTTATAGCTCCAAATGCTTTCTTTTCTTTCTCTGAGATAATCCCACATGGTTCCAGGGCCATTGGATGACTTTAAGATCATCTTGGCCATTGGTTGGTTTTTGGCGGGAATTAGGTATTAGCCAGTGGGTGAGGTTGAGTGAATGGGAGGGTGATACATTTAATGATTTTTGTAGTTTAGGTGAGGTGGAGGGGACATGGAGGGGATATGTTGAGGTAGAGGTGAGGGGGAGGTTGAGGAATTTCAGGCAGTGGTTGGAGGGGGTGACTTTTGGGCGCGCTTGGGTTGTTTGACCAAGTGGTTTGACCGGGAGTATTAATAATAGGGGAGGGTCAAAAAGGTTTAAGTGGCAGGGTCAAAAAGGATGGCAGGGTTCATTTGGATTGTGACAAGGGTCTAAGGGTCAAAAAGGCTTAAATAACAAGGACCAATGATGTAAATTCTGAAAACACAAGGACCTAAGCTGCCATTTAAGCAAAGAGGTTTCAAGGGACCAAAAGTGACAATCTCACAAAGTATAAGGACCAAACTTGCCATTCTCCAATTTCCAAGGACCATTTTTGCCACTTTTCAAAGTTGAAGGACCTTTTTCGCCATTTGACTAAAGATTCATTCAAGGACCGTTTTTAACAATTTAAAATATTTCAGGGATCTTGAATGATATTTTTCTTTATTTAGATATACTAGGGACTGATTTTGACAATTTTTGAAACTTGGGGGACTAAAACTGCCATTTTTGCAAATTTGATACGTTTTTCATCTGATTTTGATCTTTTTGCATTTAAAACACATAAAACACTGATTTGTGATATTTTTATCATTTTGATGCGTTTCTGAGTGTTTTCAGATGATTTTGCAGTCTAGATAGTACAAAAATGATGAGTATTTAGACACTCATCAATCCCCCACACTGAGATATTGCTAGTCCCTAGCAATGATTTGAGAAGACTTAATGGATTTGAAAAACTCTTTACCAAAAGCCATCACTTCTGGAGTAGCCAAATGTTTCAGTTCAAGTAAGAACCTTGGTACACTGATAACCAAATGATTTTGAGCAAATCATAAGCTGTAAACGGATTTGATTTGTCTTTACGAGAAGCCGTTTGCTCTGGACTAGCCAACTCTTAGATAAATTATCAATATTATCTTTGGTGAGCTGATTACCAATTATGGTTTTTCCACTGCCTTTACCACAAGCCATAATCTTGCGGGCTAGCCAACTCTTCACTTTTTAGGATATGGTGAGTTGAATACCATACAATTTTGGGCAAATTGCAAGCCGTAAACGGATTTGATATATCTTTACCAAGAGCCGTTTGCTCCTGGATTAGCCAATCCTTTTGTTTTTTAGACAAGGCGGACTGATAACCAAATGAGAAAGTGTAAAACACTTACTCCAAAAAAAATTTTGGCCAAAAACGGGGGAATTGGTATAATTATATGATAAAATTCGTGAGAATTCCCCCCCACACTTAGAAATGAATATTGCCCTCAATATTCAAAGTACCGGCGGTTATGCCGAAACAAAGAACGTAAAAAGGAAATATTACGGCCATTATTTTAAAAGATTTTTTTTTTTTTTTTTTTTTTTTTTTAGAGATATATATATATATAACATGTGGGGCATCACCCCCACACTTAGGTGGTAGAAAGGGGTAAGAAGTCAAAAATATGGGTGAAACCCCATATGGTGTGTGCTACTGTTTTTGATTTCCGAGTCGCTAGCTTGACTCGACCCCGAATTCATTGGTTCATGGGGAAGCAAAGTGGAAGAAACAATCTCCATCGGACTTTCATTCAAGATGTTTGGATAAACATTCGAAGCACTTGAAAGTTCCACACCGATGAGATATGCATAGAACCGGCTCAAAAATTATAATTGAAAATGCCGGGATCAAAAATAGTGTCCTCATTCCCGAAGGAGTGAAGAAGAGAAGAAGTCACATCATATGTGAGGAATGGAAGAAAGATGTTGATAACAATCAAGATCCATTCTTCATCCTCAAATGTAGACATATCGGGAGGAAGGGTGAAGGTAGTATCATCAATAAGCAAACTCTTATGATAGAGTATACTTTCCTCCGAGCCAATATCATCCTCAAGATCAAAATAGAAATGATCATATTCCGGAGGAGATATGTCATGAGAGAGTTCACCGGAGAACTCTTCATGAAGAGAATCATTGGAAAAAGCCTCAAGCTCGGGCTTGTCCAATGTAGAGTCACTATCCACAACGGGGATAGGAGATGAAGCTGACTTAGCACAGAATGATTCGATCTTAGAAACGAGGAGATTTATATTGAACAATTTTTCACGAAGTATCTCGTCCTCAATTTCCAGATCATCAGAATCTCTCACTTCTTCTGAGCTAACTAGCTCAGAAGGTAGCTCCTCGACATAATCGATGTCTCCATAGGATAAAGAATTGTCAAACGAAGTACAATCGTTGTCAGAATCGGAGAACATCTCGACATGATCATATGGAATGTCAAGAGGAGGAGAAGAATCATCATTAAGAGGCTCATCACACATATTACCGGAGATAACCTCGGACTCACTTGGGGTTTGAACAAGGCTCTCAACACTAGACGATTCCATTTCTGGAATAGTGCTAGGAGGCTCGTCCCCCATTATGAGAGAGTCAATGGGAGCTACGGGTGTGATTTCAGTTGACAAGCTCTCATAATATTCCTTCATTTGAATAGTATCCTCATCATCATCGTCATCATATCTGATTCTTATATTCATCTGCTGAAGTTTACACACCATTCTTTTCATTTGTAGTTTCTTTCGAATGCGTATTTCTTCAAAACTTTGTGGAAGATTACACTCCTCGTAATCATTTAAATTCTGTGAAGGCTCGGAAGTCTGATGACTGATGGAATACTGTGGGGGTTGGAAATTGTCAAAACCGGGAGAATTGGAATTGTGAAAATTTTGATTCATCGGTTGACATTCAAAAGTCGTATGAGGACCCCCGCAATTCTCACAACAGAGATAATTGGGAAAATGACTTTCACCAAAGTTCTGATTGTAACATGGTTCCGGCTCATAGACAAGCGGAACCCGTGGTGGACAATCAAAACCGTAATGAGAATCATTCCCACAAAACTCGCATGAGTAGGATTCGTACTGGGGTTGTGGAGGTAGGGAGGAAAAATCGGGTGTTTCATTATTTGAAATGGGATCGGGATTACCGACAAACTGGTCTCCGAAACTCACATTGGTACATCGCCGACAATTTCCACCGTTAAATGGACCTCCACACCAGGAACATGTCAAATACCATGACATAAAGAATTAAACGGATAAGAGGATAAGGAATGGAGAATTAAACGGTTAAAGAAGATAAGGAATGAATAATTAAACAGATTAGAGGGTAAGGGAAATGTAGAATCAAAAGATGCGAGAGGGTAAAGATGGATATTTTTGGATTTTTGAAAAATATGCTGCAAAAACAAAGAATGAAAATATTTTTGGTGTTGATAACACTTCAGGAAAAGTGTTAATGAACTTTTTGGATTTTTGAAAACTTTACAGAAAAACTTTTTACAAAAGATGGGGTATGTGCAAGAATGGATCTGAAAAAGGTTTAACACACGCTAAAGCCTCCCCGGCAGCGGCGCCAAAATTTGATCTGTGCTAAACCGTCAAGTCTAATCACACAAGCTGGCCACTTGTGAATGGCCAACCGTAACAGACTTAAAACAGCTTAAGCACAAATGCAATGAAGTCCTGGAGAATACAATGAATTCCCGGGTCGTTTAGTCCCACGGAGACTCAATGGTGTGTAAACGCTTGATCAGACGATAGAATGATCACTAAGGATAGTAATCAGTAAAGGTTTTGGATTAAATATTACACTACTGAAAAAGTTTATAAATTAAAGCGACTTAAATACAAATTAAGAAGATTAAAAAGATAAAATATATTAAATAAACGCTATTACTATATTTAAAATGATGAACGTTTAAAACTTAAAACGTACGTTTAAATAAAATTACGTAAACGTACAAAATAAAACGTGAAAATAAGGAAGGAAAATACCTACGGATATGAAAAATACATTTTTACAATCCTAAATATAAAAGAAAATTATTAGAAAAGGAAAATTATTTTTACAACTATTTATTTAATTCTTATTAATTAAAAACTATTTATTAAGTATTTAAAATGCACTAAAATATAAGAAAATACAAATTTAACCTAGAAAAATGAAATTATAACTTAGAAAAATCTAAAATATGATAAAACTTATTTTAAAACTGAAAATATGTTTTTTAGACTTTTTATGTATTTATTATTAATTTAAAACTATTTAAAACTAATTAAAATGCTAGAAAATACTATTTAAACCAAGAAAATTATGGAAAAATATTTTTTATCTTTTTATATTTATCTAAACTTAAGAAAAATGAAAACTTATTTTTTTGAGACTTTTCTTAATTAATTGTATTTAAAGCTAATTAAAAATGCTTAAAAAACTAATTTAAATTAAGAAAAATAGCAAACAAGCTAGGAAAAATCTGAAAATTTCAGGAAAACTCTAAAATTATATTAGGAAGCTAGGAAAAATGGAAAAACAGGAGGTTATGTGGAGGATTATGAAACTGATGTGGAATGTGCTTAAAAATAAGCACTTTCAATAAGCAAATGGAGACAAAACAAGTACCACATTGATACACAAGCTACTATAAGCTAAAATTGACCAAATGCAACAATTTTTAACTAGCCTAAACCACTGATTAGCAATTACAACAGATTTGATGAAATGAATTATAAGCTAAAAACAGTAACTGGGGTGTCTACTATGAGCTTATGCACAAGCTTCAGAATAAGCTGAATGTGAAAACCAACAGTTAGAACCTAGACTAGACCTGGGTGAGAGTGTCTAAACCAAAAATCAGACCTAGTGAAGCTCAAATGAGCAGGCTGCAAGAGTTGCAAAAACTGCACAAGCCCTGTGCAGTTTCAGTGCCCTGCACAGGGCACTTGACCCCATTTTGACAAGCTAGTATGAAGCTTCTAAAATTTTGATAAAAATCTGGAAAAATGCTAATAAGAAACAAGACCAACTGAAGTTAATGATCCCACAATTTCACTTAGATTGGTTCAGAATTGAGCCCAAGAAAATTCTTCTCAGTTGGCCAAAAACTGACTTTGCACAAATTGACTTTGGATAAAGAAATGAAAAGTTGACTTTTTCCAACTTTGAGCTTAATTTATTGACTTATTATGATGTATTAAGATGAAATGATACTGAAATAAGCTAGTTCTAAGATTTCTAAGCACAAAACAAGATTTTGTTTTCTAAAAATCCTCACAGTTAAGCTGAAAGGACAGATGAGTTAAGAATTTGACTTTTGCTGATTAGGAATGCAAATAAATGAACTTAAAGACTATAACAAACCTACTAGGAACTACTACAATGCAATTTAACCACTTAACTAACCTCTGGATCACATCAAACAGCAAATCCAAACACTACTGTATTTAACTGAAATGCAAAATAAATGAAGCTAACTAATGAACAGGCTAGAGTTATTGATCAAACTGAGTTTGAATGACCTAAATACAACTGCATAAACACATTTAAACTAATTGTGACCACAGATAAACATTCAAGCACAATATGCAAAGATGGATGAAAACTGAAAAATGAAATACCACTCACATAGCTCCAGCTTGTTTGCAGACTTAAACCAGAACCCAATCCTAAGCTAACCTATCTATTCCAACCCATATCTATCCTCTGCAACAACAATATCCATCACCATTCACCATTAAGCCTCATGTTGACTTTTGTTGACCATTTCACAAAGTTGCTTTAAAATTAATTGCAAGCTTACAAAAAGATTATAAAGAGTTTAACTAACTTGTTTGAGCTTAAAAACAAGCTACTGCAAGCTTATACATAAGAAATTGAGATTGAAACTTTCAACAATAACATGAAACATGAAACTTAATTAAAAACTTGAGATTGTTGATTAAAAGTGAATTACAATGATACAATAACTTAAGTTTAACACATTTAAAGCTTTAAATTACATTTTAGATCACTAATTAAGTTAACTAAAAGAAAACGACATACAAGGAAAAGTAAAAGCTAACTACTCCTTCTTCCCTTGCTTCCTCTCTCTCTTTATAGCTCCAAATGCTTTCTTTTCTTTCTCTGAGATAATCCCACATGGTTCCAGGGCCATTGGATGACTTTAAGATCATCTTGGCCATTGGTTGGTTTTTGGCGGGAATTGGGTATTAGCCAGTGGGTGAGGTTGAGTGAATGGGAGGGTGATACATTTAATGATTTTTGTAGTTTAGGTGAGGTGGAGGGGACATGGAGGGGATATGTTGAGGTGGAGGTGAGGGGGAGGTTGAGGAATTTCAGGCAGTGGTTGGAGGGGGTGACTTTTAGGCGCGCTTGGGTTGTTTGACCAAGTGGTTTGACCGGGAGTATTAATAATAGGGGAGGGTCAAAAAGGTTTAAGTGGCAGGGTCAAAAAGGATGGCAGGGTTCATTTGGATTGTGACAAGGGTCTAAGGGTCAAAAAGGCTTAAATAACAAGGACCAATGATGTAAATTCTGAAAACACAAGGACCTAAGCTGCCATTTAAGCAAAGAGGTTTCAAGGGACCAAAAGTGACAATCTCACAAAGTATAAGGACCAAACTTTCCATTCTCCAATTTCCAAGGACCATTTTTGCCACTTTTCAAAGTTGAAGGACCTTTTTCGCCATTTGACTAAAGATTCATTCAAGGACCGTTTTTGACAATTTAAAATATTTCAGGGACCTTGAATAATATTTTTCTTTATTTAGATATACTAGGGACTGATTTTGACAATTTTTGAAACTTGGGGGACTAAAACTGCCATTTTTGCAAATTTGATACGTTTTTCATCTGATTTTGATCTTTTTGCATTTAAAACACATAAAACACTGATTTGTGATATTTTTATCATTTTGATGCGTTTCTGAGTGTTTTCAGATGATTTTGCAGTCTAGATAGTACAAAAATGATGAGTATTTAGACACTCATCATCCGAACAAAAAGTTTTCCACTAAAGTAGCATTTCGAGTACCATTATACATATATGGTTTTGGGACCTTCAGGGGCGAGAAAGAGGTACCTTTGCTACCACTAGCATCTCCATCATTATTCATCTTTCGATGGTTTTGACATTCCTTAGTTACATTGTCTATCTTTACATGCATCGTAAAGATCTCTTCCTCTACAAATTTTCTACCGCTTAACAAATCTTGGGTCATCTTTTCGATTTCTTTCTTAAAGTCATTGCCCACATTTCGGACCAAAACTTTTGCAGCTTCAATTACTTCAACGTTTTCTTAGGTCATCAAGTTGACAGTTTCTTGGAGAGAATTAATTTGTTCTTTCATTTCAACGACATAAGATTCCACAATCGCAAGACGTTCTTTAAGGCTGTCCCCTGAAGCTCCTTCATCGTGTGTCGGCTTAGGAGGTCGAGACTTGCTTCTTGCTTTGTCTCTTTTTGACGCATCCTTCTTTCGTTCAGTAATACGCCCATGGATTTCTTCTTCATTCGGCGTTTCAACCCTATCACTCGGATTGTTTTCAAGGACAAATTCTGCAATCGTGTTCCTTCCAATTGGTGTATATCTAGGT
This sequence comes from Chrysanthemum seticuspe, assembly GCA_019973895.1. Lineage (NCBI taxonomy): Eukaryota > Viridiplantae > Streptophyta > Magnoliopsida > Asterales > Asteraceae > Chrysanthemum > Chrysanthemum seticuspe. The sequence goes on from BPTQ01000008.1 coordinate 94,554,577, forward strand.
CTAAAACATTCGCTCTGATACCACTTGTCACGAGACTAATTAACAATGTCCGTGTGGCACTTAGCGACTCGATTCCAACGTCTAAGTAAGCCAAAAAGTATGGAAGAGATAAGCGGTGAACACTTGCAGATTTACTAAAGAACACTTGATTTATGTTGCACTTGAAAACTTGGTTAGAAAATGGATGCTTACAAATGAGGGGAATTAGCCATATTTATACTAGGAGGCTAATCCATTCTAGAAGCTTCTTCTAAGTTCTAATGATACTTTCTAGATAATTTATAGATTAATCTAACTAACTATACTTTCTAGATAATCTCTAGATCATTCTAACTAAGTATCTTAGATATTTTAAGCATAATATCTAAGATATTTACAAGGCTTCATATTCTAGAGTAATCTAGTCTTGTTGTCGTAGGTTTTTCCTTGAAATGGTGTTGTTAAGATTTGGCTCGTAACACTATGCTCTTCTGGTTTATAAAGTTCGAATGATGTGGGGTTTTGTTTTTGCTTACTATTATGTCGCTTATCATCTTCCAATTCTTCATATGCATCTTCAAGGTGTGAATGCTTGCAGCAAAAAAAATGAAGGTGCTTCTTAGTTTCGCCTTTAAAATCTACAGCTTAAGTCTATCATTAGTTAGTTGTAAACATCTTAAACTAAATATTTGAACTGTTGTCAGTTAGTTTGTTTTTCTTTTAATATGTTCAATTAGTTTAGCTATAGGGTTTGGGTAGTTACTGATAGATATAAACAAGTGTCAAAATAATGTAATTTTCTTAAGTTTTTATACGTACTGACATAAGCTAATGTGTAAAATTCAGCATAACTCATTACATGTCTCATCAGTCATCTCTCACTGAGGTTTTGTGGTAAACCCGTACAGTACATATTTCATTAATCGAGCATGGCTGATTCTTTTCATTCAAGAGGCGATCGAGGTAACCACACCTTGAAGATTGTTCCAAAGCTGACTGTTTGAGGGCATTCGTCTTAACATAATAGTATAGTATAGTAGTGTTGCATAGTGCTTAATCGTTCATGTGTGATTGTTGAAATCACGTGTCTCTATTGAATCAGATTTGGTCAATTGAACATTCATTGTACTGTTTGAGTGCGCAATGTCCAAATTAATATTCAAGTGGTTTTGTGAACAAGTAATATGCAAGTGTTAAGGCCTTTGATTTTGGAGGTTGTGACTTATGCTATAGGTTTTGAACTTGTTTTTTTAGAAAATTTTGAACTCCTATCATGTATGTATAGTTTTCAGTTTTTGTACTACATATATAGGGTTACTTTAACTAATTTCATTGGATTTGCATTATTTTAAGCTGTATGTTTCAGCTAAAAAATACGAACATGTTTACGTTTTTTCTTACGTTAATTTTATTTTTAGATTTTTTGCCATATGTATAATGATATTTCAGGTGTTTTTTGTTAAAAGTAGTAGTAGTAGCAATGAGCACTAGCTTTTTGCTCATCGCTTCTTAAACAATCATTGGAGAATTAGCCTTCCTAAAAATTAGCCCCAGCTCACCACTCTTTTGCCGAACGACCACTAAAAATCAAAATGCTCATTGCTCACTGCTCCAAAAAGGTTCACACCGCCATGCCAAAGATACATGCTAAATTTCAGATTTTGTCATATGTAAGATGAAACTATTGTTTACTATTTTAAAAAATGTGCTTTTGAATATTGGTTTTTAGGCTTACTATGAAGAAACCTGCACCTAAGGGACATGCTGAAGGCATCTTATTGTTATATTTCACATCTTCAGTTTTAGTTTTGAGTGGTAATAATAAAGTTGAAGTTGCTGATACACTACCATTGGAGTTCTTAGCTCGTGAGCGGGTGGTGGTGATTTCTCCATTTAGGGGATAACTTAATTTTGCTCAAAAAGACTAGAGGCTCCGCAAGCATTTCGTAGATCCATTTAGGGGATAACTTAATTTTAGTCTGTGATGACTTTGATGGGGTGTTCTTCAAAATACCTCTGCAACCTCCTTGATATGTGCAGCAGAGACAACACTAGCTTTTCTATTGGAGCGTAATTTTTTTTCCTCGTTAAGTGTCCGGCTCACATAGCGCACTGGGATCTACCTTCCTTTCCTTTTCGTCAAGAGGACGACACTGACCGCTTCTTGTGAGGCGGCTAGGTACACGTAAAGCGTTTCTTTGGCTGTCGACATTGTTAGGGAGGGCAGCTCTGCTATGAGTTTCTTCATTTCTTGAAAAGCTCTTTCCGCTTCTTCTATCCACCTGTACTCATCTTTGTTCTCCTTGGTTATGCTTTTCAATGTCTCGAAGAAAGGGAGAAACATCTCGGCTAGCCGTGACAGGAAGCGATTCAACGTTGTCGGCTTTCCACTAAGACTCTGCATGTCCTTCAACGTCCTTGGTGACTGCATGTCCATAAGAGCTTTCGTCTTTTTCGGGTTTGCCCTGATTCCTTCCGACATTACCATGTAACCAAAAAAATTTCGCTCCTCTATTTCGAAGGTGCATTTTTTGGGGTTCAATTTCATGTTTATTTTTCTGAGGTTGTCGAATGTTTTGACAATGTCTCCCAGCATCCCGTTTTCTTCTTTGCTCTTAACAACCATATCATCCACATGCGCCTCAAGGTTCCTTCCTATATGAGATTGGAAAGCAGAGTCTATCATTCGTTGGTAAGTAGCTCCAGCGTTCTTCAACCCGAACGGTATTTTTGTATAATAGTAGGTTCCTTGATATGTGTAAAATGCTGTTTTTCCTCGTCTTCTTTCGCCATCTGTACCTGGTGGTAACCCTTATATGCATCCAAGAAGCACTTGTACTTGAATCCCATGACTGATTCGATCTTCCAATCGATTTTCGAAACATGGTAGTAGTCCTTGGGACAAGCGGAGCTAATGTTCTTAAAATCAATACACATGCGCCAACTTCCATCGCACTTCTTGACCAACACCGGGTTTGATATCCAGGTCGGATATTTGACAGGGGGAACAATACCTGCCTTAACCCATTCTTCCACTTCCTTCGTCACCGCTTGGCTCCGGTCCGGCGCTAGCATTCTGCGCTTCTGACACACCGGATCCACCAAAGGGTTGGCATTCAGTGAGTGCTCAATTATTCGTTGCGGGACCCATGTCATATCTGTCAGTTCCCAGGCGAAGATGTCCAGGTTTTTCTTGAGAAGTGCTTTGAGACACTGCTTGTACTCCGTTGACAAGCTTCCTCCTATTACCACCGGCTGTTCCGGAAAGGCTGGGTTGTCCATAACCTCTTCAGTTAAACTTACTTCATCTGTCTCCTTCTCTTCTTTATCATCTGGCTCTGGGCGGACCATTTGTAGCTTCTCCAACCTTCGACATTCCGAAATGACTACCAAACGAGTCACTAAAGTGGCAATCCCTCTGGGAGTGGGGAACTTCATCATGGAATGTACAGTCGAAGGGAACGCCATTAGCATCTTTTATCCGGTTCTTCCCAGGATTACATTGTATGGTGAGGGAGCACGTATGACGGTGAATTTCATCCTGGTTTTTCTGTAGAGCCCCTCGTCCCCGAACGACACAACCAACTCTATCTTCCCTAGGGGTTTCGTCACTTCCCCCGTGAATTCGAGTAAGTCCGTTTGAGTTTGATTCAACCAAGACCTTATCTCCGGACTTAAGTTGTCAAAACAGTGCTCGAACATCACCTCTACCGATTCTCCTTCATCAACAAATACTATCCTTGATCGGTGCAAAACCGTCAAGTTTTCTCACGCGAGCTGATCACTTGTGAATGACCAGCTGTAAGAAACTCAAAACAGTTCACACACCAATGCAATTTAGATCAGGAGAATACAGTGGATTCCCGGGTCGTTGAGTCCCACGGAGGTTGACTGGTGTTAAACACAATCAGATGATAGAATGATCACTAAGGATAGTGATCAGTAAGGTTTTGGATGGATAATTACCTAAAGAAAAGATTTGTAAATTAGAGCGACTTAAATGCAAATTAAAAGAAATAAAAGAGTTAAAATCTATTAAATAAACGCTATCACTATTTTTACAATGATGTTTTTGTGATTTTATAAAATAAAATAACTTAAATAAACTATGTTAACTAAAATGTAAACTCAAATTATCTAAAAAACGTTACTTAAAACTAAAACGAGCGTTACGTTTAAAAATTACGCTGGAGCGCAAGCAAAAACGTAAAATTTATGAAATAAAAAGCCTACGAGTGTAAAACTAATTTTATTACGTACTATATGACAAAAGAAAATTTTAGAAAAAAGATTTATATTTTTTTGACTTTTATATTTTTTATTATGATTTAATTACTATAAAACACTAATTAAATGTTTAAAAATACTAAAACTAATTAGAAAAATCTGAAACTTTTTGTAAAAATACTTTATACTAATACAAATTTATAAAAAATACCAACACTGAAAAAGCTAGCTCGAATAAGCTAGTAATAAGCTAAATGCTACGTTTAAGCTTATTGTGGAAAACGTATTTAAGAACTTGATAGTGCAAGATTATGACGAGAAAAGTCCCAAGGGCAACTGGTTTACAGGTACCCACTATCACCTTCACAAAGGGGGAGGTCTCAGGTTCGAGCCTGCCTACCCCCTTTTTGCTAAATATTTTTTTTTCGATTTTTCTTGTTACAAACTTGTTAAGACCATGAAGATAAGCACTTTTCTCAACTGTGATTTTTTATGAAAATGAGCCAATAAGCTGTTTGAGCTTGAAAAGCTTAACAGTTGGCTAGAAAATGAAATAAGCACAAGTTATTAACTAAAATGGGTATTAAGCTAGAAATAAGCAAAAGATAAAAAGAAATAAGCTATATTACTGATTATTAGCTAAAATTAACACTGAATGAGCACAATATCTGATAATAAGCACTAAATAGCTTTTAAATAAGCTTTAAGCTAAACTGGTTTTGCACAGTGTACTGTTGAATCACTAGGCACCTTCTGCCTTGATTTTAAGCACATGAATAAGCTCAAAAATGAAAAGGAACTCTGGAACTAACAAGTAGACCAGATAAGCTATCCAAAGAGCTAATTTGCAAAGATTGGCTTTCACTAATGAGCTTTTGAGAAGCTTTTAAAAATCTTGAAAACACTGATTAACTGGTAGATTTAGTGAAAATGGACAAGATTAAAAAGCAATTGCAGGCCTAGCAAATAAGCCAGAGTTGGAAAATAAGCTTTTGTATTCTTTAGTTAGCTAGGTTGGCTTTCCAAAAAATCAAATTACACAGGCTTATGCTAATTAATAAGCTCTGGGAGAGCTTATGAAACTAGATAGGTGACTGGTGCACAGGACATGTTTGACCTTTTTGGACAAATGAAAGTTTGACCTTTTTGAACTTCTGATCAAATTTGTGGACAGATGTTTATGTAAAATGATGAAATTAAGCTACTGCCACCTATGTCAATGAATTTTAAATACAAAACAAACTTTTGCTCCTTTGAAAATCCAACAGTTATGATGTTAAACAGATTTTAAGTGATTGTTGACTTTTGAAGTTCTAGTGACCAAATAACTAACTAAAGTGATTCAAGAAACTATTATTAGGACTGCCTAGACAGGTTACAAGCATAAACAAGAGCTTAAACTCTTGTAATCCACTAATCCAAACACCCTTTAATAGTCTGAGTTGCAAATTAAATATAGACTAACTATTGTTTAAGCTAATAAAACTGATTAATCTAAGTTTACTTGTACTAAACACAACTAATTAAACTTGTTTTAACCACTTAAAATTACAATAACAGATTGAGCTTATGAGACTTGGAAAATTACTTACAAATGGAACTTTAACCACAGTGGCTTGCTATTATTGAAACCCAGAACCACTAACCTATCAGAACCACCTCATTGAACTCAAAACAAACCCATTTCCATGTCTGCAATACCCAAAAACCAATTCCAATCCTGCTTAACCAAATGTGCTTCTGTAGTTGACTTTTGTTGACTTTCAAGGGAACTTGATTGAAACTAGATAACAGGTTTACAAAAAGCTAAGATAAGCTCAAATAAACCTGTTTAACTTATTAAATAAGCTTATTGAAGCTTGGTAACATGAGTTGAATTGAAAATTTGCAACAGTGAACCAGAATTCATGAAACTAAATGGAAACTTTGATTTAAGGTTTTTGATAAAATTAAAATAACTGAACAACTTAGTTTAAGTATCATAAAGCTTAATATTACAAATTTTAGAGCTAATTAAGACATTTAAAATAAAACGACATACAAGAAATTTTAAAAGCTAAGTTACTAAGCTCTACTCTGTCTTTCTTCTTCTTTTATGCACCAATTGAGCTCCACGTGGCCTTCTAAGATAATCCCACCTCTTTTTGTGGCCAATGGGAGAACTTTGAGTGAGTTGCCTGTTTTAATCATTTTGGCGGGAAACAGAGATTTGACTTGTAGGCTGTGTTTTACCAACTAGGGGGGGGGTGGCATTAATTGTGGTGGTAAAAGTAGGTGAGTATGATGATGAGGGGGTTGGAAAGGTGAGGTGATGGGAGGGGAAGCAGGCAGACAAGTGGGGAAGAGGGGATGTGGAAGAAGAACAGTGGTGGGCGCCTTTTCTGTTTGTTTGACTTATTTGACCAAAGGGTCCAAAATTGGTTTTGACAGGGGGGGTCACAAAGGGAAAAGGCAGGGGTCCAAAGGTATTGACAAGGTCCAATTGGTTTAGAAAGGTTTTAATAACTATAAGGACCTAATGTGTAAATCCTGAAATTCAAGGGACCATTTCTGCCATTTCATCAAAGTTGATCCAAGGGCTGAATTTGACAAGTACCAATAGTTCAAGGACCAAAGCTGACATTTTCACATTTTCCAGGGACCAATTTTGCCAATTTTGAAAGTTCAGGGACCTAAGTTGTAAATTTGTAATTTTAAGTTTCAAGGACCAATTTTGACAACTTAGGAATCCCTAGGGACTCAAAATGATATTTTTCTTTATTTGGATTTACCAGGGACTGTTTTTGACAACTTTTGAAACTTGGGGGACTAAAACTGCCAATTATGCAAACTTGATACATTTTTCACCAGATTTTGATATTTTTGCATTTAAAACACATAAAACACTTGTTTGTGATATTTTTATCATTTTGATGCGTTTCTGAGTGTTTTCAGATGTTTTTGCAGTTTAAACAGTACAAAAATGATGAGTATTTACACACTCATCAATCCCCCACACTAAGATATTGCTAGTCCCTAGCAATGTTTTAAGAAAAATTAATGGATTTCATCTCTTTACCAAAAGCCATTACTTCTGGAGTAGCCAAATGTTTCAGTTCAAGTAAGAACCTTGGTACACCGATAACCAAATGATTTTGAGCAAATCATCAGCTTCCAACGGATTTGATTTGTCTTTACCAGAAGCCGTTTGCTTCTGGACTAGCCAACTCTTAGATAAAATATCTTTGGTGAGTCGATTACCAATTATGGTTTTCCAACTGCCTTTACCACAAGCCATAAACTTGCGGGCTAGCCAACTCTTCACTTTTTAGGATATGGTGAGCTGAATACCATACAATTTTGGGCAAATTGCAAGCCGTCAACGGATTTGAGATATCTTTACCAAGAGCCGTTTGCTCCTGGATTAGCCAATCCTTTTGTTTATTAGACAAGGCGGACTGATAACCAAATGAGTAAGTGCAAAACACTTACTCCAAAAAAAAATTTTGGCCAAAAACGGGGGAATTAGGTGGTATAATTACATGATAAAATTCGTGAGAATTCCCCCCCACACTTAGAAATGAATATTGCCCTCAATATTCAAAGTACCGGCGGTTATGCCGAAACATAGAACGTAAAAGGGAAATACTACGGCCATTATTTAGCAAGGATTTTTTTTTTTTTTTTTTTTTTTTTTTTTTTTTTTCATGAAACTCTTATATATACACAACATGTGGGGCAACTCCCCCACACTAGGGTGGTACACACGGGTGAAAACCCATGTAACATGCTACTGTTTTTGATACCCGAGTCGCTAGCTTGACTCGATCCCCGCATTCATTGGTTCATGGGGAAGGTTTGTAGATCCAGGACAACCATAGGGGGAATGTCCTCTCCAAAGTAATGCTTCAACCGATGACCATTCACTTTAAAGTCAGGACCATCGGGTTGAGATAACTCAATGGTGCCATAAGGATAAACCTTAGTGATGGTGAATGGTCCAGACCAGCGGGACTTAAGCTTTCCCGAGAAAATCTTCAATCTTGAATTGAAAAGAAGGACTCGATCACCAACGTTGAAAACGCGGTTTTTGATTTTTGAGTCATGAATCTTCTTTGTCTTTTCTTTATAGATCAAAGAGTTCTCGTATGCTTGATCACGGAGTTCATTTAATTCATTCATTTGAACTTTTCTGTGATCACCAGCTGTCTGAATATCGAAGTTGGCATGCTTCAAGGCCCAGTATGCCTTGTGCTCTAGCTCAACCGGCAGATGACACGCCTTCCCATATACCAGCTTGTATGGAGTACACCCGATGGGTGTTTTATAAGCTGTCCGGAAGGCCCAGAGTGCGTCATCTAGCTTATCCGACCAAGAGGCACGGTTTTCGCCAACCGTCCTCTCCAGAATTCTTTTAATCCCCCGGTTTGAAACTTCTACTTGCCCACTAGTTTGGGGGTGGTATGCAGTAGAGAGACGGTGAGTTACACCATACTTCTGCATGACTCTTTCAAACTGGTCATTGCAGAAATGTGTACCACGATCACTGATTATGGCTCGTGGAGTTCCAAACCTAGCAAAGAGAGATTTCAAGAATTTCACAACAACTCGGGCATCATTGGTATGCAAAGCCTTAGCTTCAACCCATTTTGACAGATAGTCAACGGCCACGAGTATGTACTTATTACCGCGAGAAGAAGGGAATGGCCCCATAAAGTCAATGCCCCAGATGTCAAAGATCTCACACACTTGAATGGCGTTTTGTGGCATTTCATTCCTTTGTGAGATATTCCCGTGACGTTGACAAGCGTCACAGGCTTTGACGAATTCATGGGCATCCTTGTAGATTGTGGGCCAATAGAATCCGGAATCAAACACCTTCTTGGCTGTGTAGTTGGGGCTATGATGTCCCCCAGTAGGTCCAGCATGGCAAGCTTTGAGAATGTCAATAGCTTCCTGACCATATACACATCGCCTGATGACTTGATCCGCGCAGATTTTAAACAAGTAGGGGTCGTCCCAGAAGTAATGTTTAACATCTTTGAAGAATTTGTTCTTCTGTTGGGACGACATCCCTTTCACTATGAAGTTACCCGCATGGTAATTTGCAAAGTCAGCAAACCATGGGGTAGAAGAGTCTCCACGAAAAGAAACCGCATTTAGTGTTTCGAGAGGAAATGTTTCATTTATTTCCTTTTTCTCGAACACATCTTGGTGAGGGTTCTCTAATCGGGATAGATGATCAGCAGCTAGGTTCTCAGCTTCTTTTTTATCACGTATAATGATATCAAATTCCTGGAGGAGGAGAACCCAACGGAGCAATCTCGGCTTTGCATATTGTTTTGCAAAGAGATATTTAAGAGCCGAGTGATCCGTATACACTACGCATTTGGTCAAGATGAGGTATGGCCGAAATTTCTCAAATGCATACACCACAGCTAATAGTTCTTTTTCTGTAGTGGTGTAATGGGTTTGAGCTTCAGTCATAGTCTTACTTGCGTAGTGTATAGGCTGAAAATGCTTTGTTTTGCGTTGCCCCAAGACTGCACCGATTGCAAAATCACTTGCATCGCACATGAGCTCAAAGGGTAAATCCCAGTCGGGGGCAACTAGAATGGGTGCTTCCGTAAGCCTTTTCTTCAGTGTTTCAAAAGCTTCGACGCACTCAGGAGAGAAGATAAAAGGAGCTTCTTTTTCAAGAAGATGGGTCATAGGCCGAGCGATTTTGGAAAAATCCTGTATGAATCTGCGATAAAACCCGGCATGACCAAGAAAACTCCTAATACCTTTGACGGTAGTAGGATGAGGTAGTTTAGCAATAACATCAACTTTTGCTCTATCTACCTCCATCCCATTTTTGGAAATCTTATGGCCAAGGACTATGCCTTCTTTGACCATAAAGTGGCTCTTCTCCCAGTTTAGACATAGATTGGTGTCTTCACACCGTTTAAGCATTTTGTCTAAATGGGAGAGACAAGTCTGAAATGAATCCCCGATGACTGAGAAGTCATCCATAAACACCTCCATTGTTTCCCCGATCATGTCGTGGAATATGGCCATCATACAGCGTTGGAACATGCCAGGAGCTTTACATAAGCCAAAAGGCATACGTTTGTAGGCAAAAGTTCCGTATGGGCAGGTGAATGTGGTCTTCTCTTGATCCTGTGGATCAATGGGGATCTGAAAGTAACCTGAGAAACCATCAAGGAAACAATAGTATTCGTTCCCTGCTAATCTCTCAAGCATCTGGTCCATGAAGGGTAGAGGCAAATGGTCTTTACGGGTGGCGTCATTCAACTTACGATAGTCAATACAGACACGCCATCCCGTAACCAATCGAGTTGGAATTAACTCGTTTTCTTCATTCGTGACAACAGTTATGCCACCCTTTTTTGGAACACAGTGAATCGGGCTAACCCAAGGACTATCTGAGATTGGGTAAATCAATCCTGCATCAAGAAGTTTGATAACCTCTTGTTTGATAACATCATGGATTTTTGGATTCACCCTTCTCTGATGTTGAACTGCTGGCTTGAAGTCATCCTCCATCAAGATTTTGTGAGTACGGAACTCAGGGTTAATACCCTTAATGTCGGAGAGTTTCCAAGCAATTGCTTGCTTGTGTGACTTCAAGACCTTTATGAGAGCAGTCTTTTCATCTTTACTCAAATCTCGAGCAATAATGACATGCAATTTATCATCGCCTTCAAGAAATGCAAACTCAAGATGAGGTGGTAAGTCCTTAAGTTCGACTTCAGGAAATTCTTCAGTTTTCTCAACTGAATTGACTTCCTTGTTATGAAGGTTGACGGGAGGGAGTGGAGGAGAAGTGTCCTGATTTAACAACTTCTCAAGAGTAAGAATATCTCCCTCCGGATTAATCTCATGGAGATTAATCTCTTCTGGAATTGCATCACTAGGGTGAGGGGTTGATGAGTGATCATCTTTAAGCAACTTCTCAATGAGAAGTATGTCCCCCTCGATGTCAATTGGAGCGTGATCAATTTCCCATGGAACAGAATCACTAGCCAAGTATGCTTCAATCTCTTCCAAGATGAAGTCGCTTCCCTCAAACGGAGTGAGAGAAGGAGTAGAATTGGCTATGATAGGTTGAGAAGATGTGGTGGGATTCCCACTCACAGAATTATGAGAATAACCTAGAACTTCTTGAGAGTACTCTTCAGAAGCAACATCAATGATATCGATTCGGTTAACCGACTCAGAATCATAGTTTGCGGAGTACCTCAAAGTTTGATCAAGGTTAAAGGTGACAGCTTCATTACCAACACGTAATGTGATTTCTTGCTCAAATACATCAATGAGAGCACGGCCCGTTCTCAGGAATCCTCTTCCAACAATGAGAGGAACCCGTGGATCAGCATCGAAATCAACAACTACAAAGTCAGCTGGAAAATGGAACTTTCCTACTTTCACAAATACGTCCTCGGCAATTCCAAGAGGACGGGATATTGTACGATCTGCAAGCTCGAGAGTCATGCAAGTAGGAGTAAGATCCGGAAGAGAAAGTTTCTTCCATACTGAATGAGGCATCAGGTTTATGCTTGCACCAAGATCTGCTAAGGCAAAGCATTCAACCATTCCTGGAAATACACAAGGTAAGAGGAACTTTCCAGGATCTCCAAGCTTCTCGGGAAGCTTCTTCAAGATAACTGCAGAGCAGTTCTCGTTGAGAGGAGTTTTAGCCATTTCAAACAGCTTTTCCTTATTGCTTAACATGTGTTTGAGAGTTGATGCAAACTTGGGCATCAACATGATAGCATCCGCGAAGCTTATGTCAAAATGAAGTTCTTGGAAAATTTGAAAGAATTTTTCCATTTGATGACCAGCTTTCTCGCGGAGCTTTTGCTCATGTAAACGTGATGGGTAAGGAATAGAAGATTTGGATTTTCCAATGGGAGCTACAGGAGGTTCAAAAACAACTCCTGGATTGGATTTTGGTTTCTGGACAACCTGAGGATGGACAGTGTTGGTACTTCCGTTATTAGTAGGAAGTTCCTTGTCCTTTGTCGCCTCAGGTTCACTTTCCACTACCTTCGGGAGAGAAGAAGAAGAAGAGGTAGTAGGAACAGCGGGTCCATCATACGAAACACCACTTCTGGTTGTGATCGCTTTTGCATCGCCCCTCGGATTAGCGATCGTGTTGCTAGGTAAAGTACCTGAGCCCGAGGGTCGATCATTTAAAGACTTCTTCAATTCAGCGATCTGACTGACCAACAACCTGTTTGTCTCCTCTTGAGTCTTCATGAATTGCTTTAAAAGCTCATCAGATGTTGACACAGGAGGAGGTGGAGGGACAATTTGAGGCCGTATGTTCTGGTTATAGCCAGAATTCCCTTGATTAGGGTTCATATTCCCCTGAAATTGATTCCCTCGATTGTAAGTGTTTTGATTAAGATTTCCTTGTTGTTGGAAACCTTGGTTGGGTCCGGAATAGAAATTACCTTGGTTTTGATAACCTTGGTTCATTCTTTGTTGGTTCTGATTCCGGTTAGGATTCTGGTTGAAACCGGGTGGTGCCTGATAAGTGTTAGCTCGGTAGTTTGGTTCATTCTGAGGACGGTATTGATTACCTCCTTGATTTGAAGTACCGGCTATAGCATTAGCTTCAAAAGGACTACCATCGGTGGCAGTACAGTTGTAGTATGCATGAGGACCACCACAAGTAACACAAACTTCAACTTTCTTCACTTCACCATATGATGGTGCTTGTGTGAAAGTGACTTTCTTCTGGTTAGCAAGAACCAAAGCCTGAACAATATCCGTGAGTTTGTCAATCTTAGCATCGGTGCTAGATGTACTCACGGGAGATGAAGTAGAAGGTCCAGCATTAGACTCAGTATGATATGTCTTTGTGCGGAAAGGACGGACATGGGACTTGTTTTCAATGATTTGCAAGGCTTCTTTTGTGGTCTTGCTCAAGAAATTACCTCCCGCGGAGGCATTTAGAGAGTCTTGATTGGCCTGGTTCAGACCATTGTAGAAAGTATCCATTTGCATTAACTCGGTAAAACCATGATGCGGACACTTGCGGAGCAAGTCTTTGTAACGATCCCATGCCTCCCCGAATGATTCATCAAATCTCTGAGAGAATTTCATTATCTCATTCTTAAGACTTGTAGTTCGGGATGGAGGATAGAATTCGTTCACAAACTTTGTGACTAGATCTTCCCATGTCTCAATGGAACGAGGGGGTTGTTTCTCAAGCCAATTCCGGGCTTGTCCCTCTAGAGAAAATGGGAACAGAAGAAGCTTGATAGCTTCATGTGGGACATTCTTATACTTGATGGTAGATGCAATCTTGTTAAACCATCGAATGTGTGCATGAGGATCATCCCGCTCAAAACCATAGAATTGGCTTTGGGTTACCAGATTAAGTAACCCGGTTTTGAGCTCAAAAGTGTCAGCCACGATGGCTGGGACAACAATAGCATCTCCGTAACCCTCGATGGGTGCTTGGAGAAGCTCATTCATCGGCTTGTCTTCTGCCATTATGGCAGGTGGTGGTGGTGGTAGACGTTTCTCAGTTACAGCTGAAGGAGCAGAACGTCCTCTACGTCTACGAGGAATCTTTCCAAGTTCTGACAATGGACTTGTAGAACTGGAAGAACGAGTGCGCATGCACTAAGTATAAAAATCAGTTTTCAAAACAAATGCGAGGCAAAACGACAAGTGAACTTAACCAATAATCACAAGTGAAATGGCTTCTTTGAAAAAGGTACACCAAATCACAGGGACACAAAGGCAAGTTTTAAATCTGATGTTTGGGAACTTATTATGGTCGCACCCCCAGTTAGGTAGTGCACTGCCTTGATTTGCGGTGGTTGATTTTTATGTATATATTTAAGTATCACTGAAAAGACGTAGGTATAGATCTGTGCTGATGGGTTTAAAAACTTTTGGACAATATTTTTGGTATCGTCTCGTTTAACCAAATCGTATTTCTTTAAGAATCACCTTAAAAGAAACACAAGATAGAAAACGTTACGATTGTTTTGTTGTTTTATATTTTGTTTGGTGTTTTTAACACTTTAGGAAAAGTGTTAATGAACTTTTTGATTTTGTTATAAAAACTTTTTACAAACTGTGGTATATGTGCAAGTACGGGTCTGAAAAATGTTTAGAACACGCTTACAGCCTCCCCGGCAGCGGCGCCAAAATTTGATCGGTGCAAAACCGTCAAGTTTTCTCACGCGAGCTGATCACTTGTGAATGACCAGCTGTAAGAAACTCAAAACAGTTCACACACCAATGCAATTTAGATCAGGAGAATACAGTGGATTCCCGGGTCGTTGAGTCCCACGGAGGTTGACTGGTGTTAAACACAATCAGATGATAGAATGATCACTAAGGATAGTGATCAGTAAGGTTTTGGATGGATAATTACCTAAAGAAAAGATTTGTAAATTACAGCGACTTAAATGCAAATTAAAAGAAATAAAAGAGTTAAAATCTATTAAATAAACGCTATCACTATTTTTACAATGATGTTTTTGTGATTTTATAAAATAAAATAACTTAAATAAACTATGTTAACTAAAATGTAAACTCAAATTATCTAAAAAACGTTACTTAAAACTAAAACGAGCGTTACGTTTAAAAATTACGCTGGAGCGCAAGCAAAAACGTAAAATTTATGAAATAAAAAGCCTACGAGTGTAAAACTAATTTTATTACGTACTATATGACAAAAGAAAATTTTAGAAAAAAGATTTATATTTTTTTGACTTTTATATTTTTTATTATGATTTAATTACTATAAAACACTAATTAAATGTTTAAAAATACTAAAACTAATTAGAAAAATCTGAAACTTTTTGTAAAAATACTTTATACTAATACAAATTTATAAAAAATACCAACACTGAAAAAGCTAGCTCGAATAAGCTAGTAATAAGCTAAATGCTACGTTTAAGCTTATTGTGGAAAACGTATTTAAGAACTTGATAGTGCAAGATTATGACGAGAAAAGTCCCAAGGGCAACTGGTTTACAGGTACCCACTATCACCTTCACAAAGGGGGAGGTCTCAGGTTCGAGCCTGCCTACCCCCTTTTTGCTAAATATTTTTTTTTTTGATTTTTCTTGTTACAAACTTGTTAAGACCATGAAGATAAGCACTTTTCTCAACTGTGATTTTTTATGAAAATGAGCCAATAAGCTGTTTGAGCTTGAAAAGCTTAACAGTTGGCTAGAAAATGAAATAAGCACAAGTTATTAACTAAAATGGGTATTAAGCTAGAAATAAGCAAAAGATAAAAAGAAATAAGCTATATTACTGATTATTAGCTAAAATTAACACTGAATGAGCACAATATCTGATAATAAGCACTAAATAGCTTTTAAATAAGCTTTAAGCTAAACTGGTTTTGCACAGTGTACTGTTGAATCACTAGGCACCTTCTGCCTTGATTTTAAGCACATGAATAAGCTCAAAAATGAAAAGGAACTCTGGAACTAACAAGTAGACCAGATAAGCTATCCAAAGAGCTAATTTGCAAAGATTGGCTTTCACTAATGAGCTTTTGAGAAGCTTTTAAAAATCTTGAAAACACTGATTAACTGGTAGATTTAGTGAAAATGGACAAGATTAAAAAGCAATTGCAGGCCTAGCAAATAAGCCAGAGTTGGAAAATAAGCTTTTGTATTCTTTAGTTAGCTAGGTTGGCTTTCCAAAAAATCAAATTACACAGGCTTATGCTAATTAATAAGCTCTGGGAGAGCTTATGAAACTAGATAGGTGACTGGTGCACAGGACATGTTTGACCTTTTTGGACAAATGAAAGTTTGACCTTTTTGAACTTCTGATCAAATTTGTGGACAGATGTTTATGTAAAATGATGAAATTAAGCTACTGCCACCTATGTCAATGAATTTTAAATACAAAACAAACTTTTGCTCCTTTGAAAATCCAACAGTTATGATGTTAAACAGATTTTAAGTGATTGTTGACTTTTGAAGTTCTAGTGACCAAATAACTAACTAAAGTGATTCAAGAAACTATTATTAGGACTGCCTAGACAGGTTACAAGCATAAACAAGAGCTTAAACTCTTGTAATCCACTAATCCAAACACCCTTTAATAGTCTGAGTTGCAAATTAAATATAGACTAACTATTGTTTAAGCTAATAAAACTGATTAATCTAAGTTTACTTGTACTAAACACAACTAATTAAACTTGTTTTAACCACTTAAAATTACAATAACAGATTGAGCTTATGAGACTTGGAAAATTACTTACAAATGGAACTTTAACCACAGTGGCTTGCTATTACTGAAACCCAGAACCACTAACCTATCAGAACCACCTCATTGAACTCAAAACAAACCCATTTCCATGACTGCAATACCCAAAAACCAATTCCAATCCTGCTTAACCAAATGTGCTTCTGTAGTTGACTTTTGTTGACTTTCAAGGGAACTTGATTGAAACTAGATAACAGGTTTACAAAAAGCTAAGATAAGCTCAAATAAACCTGTTTAACTTATTAAATAAGCTTATTGAAGCTTGGTAACATGAGTTGAATTGAAAATTTGCAACAGTGAACCAGAATTCATGAAACTAAATGGAAACTTTGATTTAAGGTTTTTGATAAAATTAAAATAACTGAACAACTTAGTTTAAGTATCATAAAGCTTAATATTACAAATTTTAGAGCTAATTAAGACATTTAAAATAAAACGACATACAAGAAATTTTAAAAGCTAAGTTACTAAGCTCTACTCTGTCTTTCTTCTTCTTTTATGCACCAATTGAGCTCCACGTGGCCTTCTAAGATAATCCCACCTCTTTTTGTGGCCAATGGGAGAACTTTGAGTGAGTTGCCTGTTTTAATCATTTTGGCGGGAAACAGAGATTTGACTTGTAGGCTGTGTTTTACCAACTAGGGGGGGGGGGTGGCATTAATTGTGGTGGTAAAAGTAGGTGAGTATGATGATGAGGGGTTTGGAAAGGTGAGGTGATGGGAGGGGAAGCAGGCAGACAAGTGGGGAAGAGGGGATGTGGAAGAAGAACAGTGGTGGGCGCCTTTTCTGTTTGTTTGACTTATTTGACCAAAGGGTCCAAAATTGGTTTTGACAGGGGGGGTCACAAAGGGAAAAGGCAGGGGTCCAAAGGTATTGACAAGGTCGAATTGGTTTAGAAAGGTTTTAATAACTATAAGGACCTAATGTGTAAATCCTGAAATTCAAGGGACCATTTCTGCCATTTCATCAAAGTTGATCCAAGGGCTGAATTTGACAAGTACCAATAGTTCAAGGACCAAAGCTGACATTTTCACATTTTCCAGGGACCAATTTTGCCAATTTTGAAAGTTCAGGGACCTAAGTTGTAAATTTGTAATTTTAAGTTTCAAGGACCAATTTTGACAACTTAGGAATCCCTAGGGACTCAAAATGATATTTTTCTTTATTTGGATTTACCAGGGACTGTTTTTGACAACTTTTGAAACTTGGGGGACTAAAACTGCCAATTATGCAAACTTGATACGTTTTTCACCAGATTTTGATATTTTTGCATTTAAAACACATAAAACACTTGTTTGTGATATTTTTATCATTTTGATGCGTTTCTGAGTGTTTTCAGATGTTTTTGCAGTTTAAACAGTACAAAAATGATGAGTATTTACACACTCATCAATCCTTACCAGGTAACCTTCCATCGTTGCATATATGATGAGGGGTTCATCCGACACGTCTCTGGGGGGTACAGGAGGGAAGGTGATTGGCACATTCATCCACCCCTCCTCCTGTTCTAACGAATTCCTCTTCTTTTGTTCTGGCCATACCCTAATCTATTGATAACTTTATCTTTGGCTAGTGTCTCTTTCTTGGGCGGATCTCGCCTCCCTTTTTGACGAAGATCTTTGACCAAATGGTTTAACTTTTCAGATTCTAGAAGTAGCTCCAATTGTTTTATAATCTAATAGCAGTCTTTCATGTAGTGTCACTTTTCCCCATGGTAGTCGCAGTACTTTTCTTGGTTTTCCTTTTTCAACGGGTCCCGCATTTGCCTGGGAGGAGGCAAGCGTAGCTGGTGCTCAGTGGCCAGGATTTCCTTTGGGGGTTTCACGAGCGATTCCAGCGTTAACTGAGGAACATTATGACCCTGGTAATCACCTCTGGAGGATAGGTATGGCGTCGGCCGATCCCTATCCCGGTATGGAATGTTGTGATCGCTGTTAGAATACCGATGTCGTCATTCGTTCCTTTTTCAACCCCTTATATTCCTCGGGAGGATCTCTCATCCTTCCGAAAGGATCCAGTTAACACTTTCTTAGATGAGTCATGGCTTTCACCTTTAGGCAGCTCTGTGCTAGCAAAGGCCTCTTCCGATCGTACAAAATCGTCGACCCTTATCATCATCTCGTCAACGGTCTTGGGAACCTTATCGGCGAAACGTTTAGCCAACTCGGGACATTTTCATCCATTCATAAACGACGAGATTCTCATGACTTCCGGAGCCCCTTGTATGAACCCTGTCTCCGTGGTCCATCTTTCTTTAAACTCTGGTAGTGTTTTGTTGGCCTTCCTGACGATCTTGGTTATCTCCGTAGGGTTCTTGAGACAAGTCTTGTGCAAGGAGAAATGAGTTTTGAATTGGTCTCTGAGGTCAACCCATTCGTCGATGCTTCCCGGAGGGAGGCGATCAAACCATCCTCGAGCCCTCCCGTCCAGAGTTTGCTGAAACATGTGGCACCACACGGGAATAGGCCACTCCCCCTGACTAGCGGCTCTCGTGAACATATTTAGGTGGTCTTGTGGATCCGTTGACCCATCATACAACTTGACATGAGATGGCATCTTATGTTCCGGTGCTGAGAACTCAATCAACCGCCGGGTAAACGGTGAATTCGTAATTTCCTTGAAGGTCTTTCCTAGTCGGCATCCTTCACTTTGCTCCCCATCACGATTTCTTTCTTCTTACCCGCCGTTTCGTTCTTCTCGGAAGTCCCGTCATCACCGAAATCTAACTGTATCGGGTAGACGGTGTCCCGCCGGTTGTGCTCGTTGATCATGGACTTGAGAGCAGAAACGTACCCTTCTATCTGCTCCCGAGTCGCCGGAGGGGAATAGCCTTCCCTTCCTCCGGAACCTTCCGGACGTTCGGAACTTGACATTCTATAGCCTTGGTAGATTGAATGTCAGGTCCTAAGGATGACGCCAATGTTGAAGTATTTCTTCGCGGGGTAGTGAGACTCCTCTAATATCCTTTGGTCTTGTTGAACTAAACCCTTCGGATGCCTGCGAGGATGTAAAAAACGCATTAGCCTCGCCCCGGGTGTGACCCCATGACCAAGCTCCGGCGTGAGAGTAAGTAAAGGTTTTACCGAGTGGTATATGTAATAAGTGTGTGCGAGTATATTGAAATTGCTACCTTTTACGAGTTACGGTATGTGTATTTATACTATAAGCTAATCATACCTAGTCGTTGTCTCGGTCGCTATCTCTGACACTATCGTTACCGTTGCTGCTGACACTGTCCTTGACTTTGTGCCTGACACTGCTTCTAACACCCAGGAGATAATAAGACGAACTATTTCCAGGCTAAATGCCAAATGTGGTTTCAGGTCAATGATCCCTTCGGTTCTTGGACCTTTCGGTTCTTAGCCTTTCGGTCTTTGGGTCTTTCGGTTATTAGGCCATTCGGCCATATACGTCATCACTTCTTAAGTTATAAAAAGCAATAAATTTCTTGCTTTTTTACATCTGCATATATATATTATATCATTTTTGTTATGTGGCACATGGTTTGAAGTAGTTATCTTCTTTTTGTTTTTCAAAAATACCTACTAGTTGTTACTTCGTTAATATCTTATTTTCAAAATAAGTTTTCGTTTTTGTATTTTGAGTTGTTTCAAAACAAATGTCTATTATTTATTGAGTTAATTCATAAATCGTCTTTGTGGTATGGTAAAATTTATGGATGTTGTCCCTGTGGTTTTTTTAGCAGGTCTTTTTTTTTTTTTTCTTTTTTTTTTTGTTTTTTTTTTTTTTTAACCAATGGAGCATTAGTCTAATGGTTGGAGTATTTGTGCTTGAGTCAATTGACTCAGGTTCAAGTTCCATTTTTAGCATTTGCCTCATATAGGTACCCACCTCCGCAAAACCTATGGGCACATTAGAGAGACTTTGTGGAATAAGAGCTCAAGGGTCCGAGTCTTAGCTCGTGCTCACTCCAGTTGGTGCCCCACTAGGCCAGGAGAGTTGCCGGAGCTATTTCTTGTAGGGTGGACAATGGTTGGTGCCAAAAGACACCCGGGGTCAGGGTGTTCCCGCTAATCTACACCTTTGGTGGAATGTCCCTGTGGTTTTTGATTTTTACGGATCCAGTCCAAAATTTGACCCGAGTCCAAATGACGTTAAAAAAGGACCTCACTTGCAGTTACTCAATAACTAAATGGGATTTCTTTATAATTTTGGTTTTCCCTCTCAATTTATAGTTTTTGGTAATTTCCCTCCCATTCTTTGCACTTTATAAAGACTTGAGTAATACATTTACAAACACAAACACAGTCACAGACATTGAAGCACAAACACAAACACACAATCACAAGCACACGATATCCAACACAAACAAGAGCACATAAGATTCCACACAGTCACAAACAAGAACACATCATGGTTCGTTGTCCTAGATGTCATGCTCCTTCGATTGTCCGCACTTCATGGACTCCTACTAATCCAGGGAGGAGGTTCTACTGTTGTTCAAGAGGTTGTGGGTTTATAGATTGGTTTGACCCATAAATGTGTCAAAGAGCCGTTCAAATTATACCCAGATTATTGTGATATATGAATGATCTTCATGCAATAGTTAATGAACAAGCAAAACAAGCTAGAAGATTGAAGTTTATTTTAGGTGTTGGTTTTTTTTTGTGGTTTATTTCATGAAAAGAATTTGAAATGGTTAGGTTTTGGTTGTTTACTATATGGTCATTATTAGGTTTTGCTTGTTTTTGTACAATATGGTATGGTATTTGCCAAGGTCCAGACATAAAAAATCCATCCAGACCAAACAACTCTCTATTTCCAGCATTAAACCCTTTCTTCAAAGCTCCTAGGAAAACATAGATCCTCTTGAACTGTCTATATTTATTCTTTGGATCAGTAGGTTTTTCCAATTCAAGCTTAACTGTTGTGTCTGGGTTTGTTTTTTTGAGTTCTAAAACATAATCCTTTAACTGTGCATACTGATCACCATAATCACCAACTACCTTATCCCTTGCTAATTTTTTTGCTCTATAATTTTTCATTTTGGAAAACCCCATCTCATATTTTTTTTGGAGTTGGTCTCTAAGTGCAGATATGGGATATCAGGGTTAGGAATTATAGTATTCTCTACATCTTTTGCTAAGAAGGTTGCTGTGCACTTTTTCACTGACCTAGAATGAAGACAAGTATGGGTTTCAATTAAATTCTTAACACTTCATGTCTCTTCTTGGGTTCCCTTAGACACAAGTAAAGTCCATGGACAAGTTTGTTGATCTTGAACTATTGGCCCATCCACACGCCCACTTGCATTTGAGACCTCAGGAAGACTACCACTTGCATTTGACTGTGCACTCTCTTTAAAAACTAGTGTTTGACCTCTGCATATAGCTCTGACCCTTGTGTTGTCATTTTTGGTAACATACAACTGTTTTCTTTGCTCCACAGTTAATTTAGACACCATTTCTAACACAGTCCATTTGTCACCAAATTTCCTTCCAACATAGAAACCTTCCTTTGAAATCATACTGCTTGACTGCCTTTTTGCTAACTTTATTAATGCTCTGTTTCTAGCAGATTCAAAATCATCCTCACAATCTGATGCACTATCAAAGTCATCATTGTCTAAATCTTCATCTTCTAGATCTGCTTCTCCTTGACATTCAATATTGTTATCAAAATTCCTCTTAAAAGGCTCCATATCAACCGCAACATCCTCAAACAGGTTATCCCGATCAACCAAAACCTCATCATCAACTTCAGTATTTCTCCTAGCCTTTTTGTTAACCTTACTAGGTTCATCTATTTCTATGACCACTATAGGCTCATCATCACCTCTATTTAACCCACTTGATTGACCCCCTTCATTATTCACAATGTCAGGATAAAAGGGATCAAAGTCCTCCATATCTAAGTCAGTTGGGAAAGCTTGTGGGTGGTTTGCTTGTCCAGTAACATGTTCTTTCTCAGGCACAACATTATCCTCAACATAGTCATGGTCAAAGGGTTCACCCCCAGGCCATTCCTCAAAATCTAACATTTTTTGTGCAAGTGCTTTCTTAGTCAGTTTCTTAACAAACTTCTTCTTAGGTTTTTTTTATAGGTTTTTTCTTAGAAGGCAAAGGGTTTGACATAGGTTCTGGTACTTCCACCTCAAACATATTGGTCTTACTTTGAGGTTGTGACATGGGAACATCTAAAACTGACACCCAAAGTTCAGTGAACACCTCAATCACTTTCAATGATCCTATATGCTTAACCATCTCTATAACACCTAAAGCATAACTTCATTTTTATAACCTACCAAGCCTAGGATGTCACTAAGTTCATGGACAGACCATTCATCAGCATCAACCCAATCAAACCATCTAACCTTACCATTCATGTAGCGTCTTCCAGAACCCATTGTAAAAAAACCGACATGGTTTAACTTCAAAGTGAAAATAGTAAGGTTTTTTGATCTTGTTTAAATGTACAAAGATATAAGAGCAAATAATTACATTCCATTCAGACAATCAATCAATAATCTAACAAACATATTAAGAACATCAAATATGATAACCATAAAATCATATACCATATTCTTTAACAGGATCAAAAGCTGTTCCTGGTGGTCGCAAAGAACATTTGTTGGAATCGACCATCATAGAGAGATTTGTGTGTGTTGGAATGTGAGGGGTTAGGGTTCCTTTGATAGTGATAAATTATGTGTGATCAAAATTAAGGGTGGGGGTGTAGGTAAATTATGTGTGATCAAAATTAGGGTTCCTTTGATAGTGATAAATTTGTATAACTAATTTTGACAACTTTTCATGATCAAGTAAGATTTTGTTGCAACTGTTATAAAGAATATTAACATTTTTGCATCACACAACGATTGCATTGTTCCTGATATATATTGTCCTTTGAGATTTGAGTTTATCGTCACGTACTTTCGCATTTTATCTATTAGATGAAAATTGGTATGAGGATGAGTCGTCTAGTTTGTCTTTGGTTTTAAATCCCCATGATATAGTATATCTTTCGTTTATAAAGGGCATTTTTCAGTCAATTCGCTCACGATAGCAAAAAACTCATGACCGGCCCTGATGTAGGTCACTTGATGTTCATTATTATACTTACTCTTACTTCCTATATTGCAATGATCCCTTTAAGACCCGTGGTTGGTTAAATGCATAGTAGGTTTCTTATTGTGTTAAACACCCCTGCTAAAAATACTTTCATAATTTCATTGTTGTGGTTAGGGATGGTAATGGGGCGGGAAATATCGGGGATTGTATTTACCATCTCCATCCCTGTTTTCATTCTTCATCCCATCCTCATTGGGGAATTGCTTTATATCCCCATCCTCATCCCTAACGGGGATCGGGGATCCCCGTGAGGATTCGGGGGTTTTCAATCCTTATGAACTAAGATAAAGTTTTCACCAACTCATCGAAAATATAAAGAATTTTAACTCATAAAGTGTTTCAAGAAATGTGCGTACATCACACATAGTTGGATTCATTACAATTTGAATTCAACTTTAAAAAATCCTTAACATTATACATCACATATGATATAAAAACAATATGTATCATATGTGTCTATTCGGACAAAATAATAAGTAAAATGTAGTTGGTGCTTATGCTTCTAATTCTAAAGGTACTTGATTTTATAAATATCACATACACGTATAAATATACATGTCGATACTCATAAACATATATACATATACATATAGAAGTTAATCGAGTATGGATATAACATATTAATTCTAAATACTGATACACTAGAAAGGTCGAAGTCGGGGTCGGGAATTTATGTTATCCCCATTCCCGCCCCATCCCCGGTTTCATATTTTGGGGACTCCCCATCCCTGTCCCCGTTCCCATCCCCAGTCAACTCGAAGATTCCCCAGTCAAAATCGGGTTTGAGGATCGGGTCTCCATCGGGTACGGATTTTTTGCGGTTGGCATTTACTTATTTAGTGAGTAATATTTATTAAGTGCATCCTATTGTCGGTTTATATACGATGCACATGTAAACAATGTTTAGTAATATTTGTTAATTTATTAGATTTTAAATTTATTAAGATTCTTTTAACAAACCCGTGTATCACACGATATTAAACTACGTAGTAGTTACCTAACAAATATATGTTATTCTATTATAAAAATCAATGTAATAAACAATCCACATATAATTTATAAAAAGTGTTCAACTTTCAAACCTTCACACCACTTTCTTCAATCTCTGAAAATTTCAAATTTTTCTCTCCTGAAATTTCACTGCCTGAAAATGATTCAAATCTGCCTGCTACTTGTGACACTTTTACTACCGATATCGATATTATCTTTGCCAGAATGTAACTTTCCTGCTGTATTTAACTTTGGTGATTCAAATTCGGATACCGGTGCTTTAGCAGCAACGAGTGTTGGAAAACCCGCGCGATGCAGCGGGATTGCTTAAAGGACTTACTTTGCAGCGACACTTAAATCTCAGGGGTTGTTTTTGCCAAGTTGCGAAAGATTATTAATGCTAAAAGACTTACTTTGCAACGACATTTGAACCTCAGGGGCTGTTTTCGCCAAGTTGGCAAAGATTGCATTTAATGCTTGGTTTGCAAAACCTTAGCTCCTGCCTTTTAGTATATATACTAATGTATGGACAACTTCCATTCCCTTATGGCGAAACTTATTTCCATCATTCTGCTGGTCGTTACTCCGATGGCCGTCTTGTAATCGATTTCATAGGTACGTAAATTATGCCCTTCATTGGCTTATTAACCAAGATTGTTTTTGTTTTTGATTTTGCAAAATCGAGATAAAGAACCTAAGATCCTATTATAATGTCATGTTCTTAATAGTCTTAGTAATATTATTCAAAGCTTATAGATGTTTCATGAAAATGTTATCTTAACTAAATTGTGAATATAGAATGTGTAAAAAGAGTAATATGTGGGATTTGGAATACAACATAATCTATAACTTTGTAGTTTTTTTGCTTGCATTTATAGAAAAGTAAGATAGATTGAATTAGATATTAAGATCTTATGATAAGATCGAGATTTTATTGTCAGTAGATTTGCATTAGAGTTAAAATTTATATTAGTATTTGTGTTTAATTGGGATTAATATAAGCCCAAGTGTTAAGCTATAAATATCGGGTCATTTGTATTATCTCATTATTCAATCAATTCAACTAATCAATATTATCAATCAATATATCTTGTCTTACATGATATCCGAGCTTTAGTTAAGATCCACCAACAAAAAATTACTATCCTTCGGTCATTGGCTACTCGCCGGTGATCCGGAAAGATCCATATTATTTTGTTTTATTCTAATTTTTTAGTTCGGAGTTTGTTATTTTAGCCATAAAATAAGGAAAAAAAAAAGGTTCGTTTGAAGGTTTGTTCAAGATTTGGTTCGCGTTCTTTGCTCTTGATTGTTTGGTTTTGGAAAAATTGAATTAGAGGAGGCAAAATGGGCGGGTTGGGTGGTCTCGGGCCACGGGGTTAAACGAGAACGGGGCATAAACGGGCTCGGGTCAAACGGGCTCATCAAACGGGTTCATGGTATGCAAATCGCTTTAAAAAAGATCCAAAATGACGAAAAAAAATCCCCAAACCCGAACACCCCATTTATATTTAAATAACTGAATATATTATTTTATAAGTTTTTAAAAAAACAATTGTCATGTTCTCCAATTGAGAGAAAACGTGTGCCCGTTAATGCCCATTTAACTTTTGAAAAAGGCCACATATGCCTATTTCAAAAAGGATGATGACTAAATGCGTCCAAATCTTTTACAAATTATCACATAAAAGCCTATTTATATGTTTTTGGCACAAATTGCAACATCTAAATTTGCATATGCTTATTGGATTGATTGATATATTAGTTTTGGGTAGGATCGGTTCGGTTATCGGCTTATTCGGTTCTGTTAGTTTGATTAATTTTTTTTCAGGTAAAACCGAAAACCAAACCGAACCAAACTAGAACTCAACCGAACCAAACTAACCGAAACCGAATTTGAATTCGGTTTGGTTTTCGGGTTGACCCGAATAATCCGAATTACACAATTTATATTTTTTTTCAACTCAGTTATATAGATTTTTGGAAAAAAATTATATATATTTATATAAATTCGATTTTTCGGTTCAAATAGCCAAAACCATATTCAAATTGAAAACTGAATTTTTTCGGTTTTTGGAGTTTTGGGCGGTTAGTATTGGGCCAGAAATGTATCATTAATTGGGCTTTATCACAACCTTAATTAGTATCATTGGTTTTGTTCGGCTACAGTTTGACATCATTTTGCTATTCGAAAATTAGTTTATTTGTCTTTAAAGTTAGTTTTCATATGAGATTTTATTATGATATTAGGTTTTTGTCTAAGGTTGATTTCAAAAAACATAATTTGAGATATTTGGAAAGTATGAAGACGACATTTTGGCTTTCTGGTATTTGTAGAATTTATTTGGTGTTCGATTTAAAAGTTGATTCTCAAATCTTTTTTTCTACTAAGTCGACTAAAGTTCTACTGTTTACACGTTTTTTGTTTGTTTGCAACTTCAGTCGACTAAAGCTCGACTACTTTTGTTTCTTTAAAATTCTCCACGTTTTTTTTTCTTTACACCTAAAGTCGACTAAAGCTCAACCATTAGTGTTACTTTTTCAATATGCCGCTTTGTGTTACTTCTTTAAAAATAACTCTGAAAATTGTGATGTCCTAAAGCACATCATTACTGAATCTGCAAACTTTTCTACAAGTGCTGCCTGTTTTGTTTGTTGAGTTTCAAGACAGTTTGAGTAATGTCTTAAAGCACATCATTTGTGAATCTACAAGTGCTTTCACAAATAACGTTTGCCTTGTTTGCTGAGTTTCGAGACAATTTGAATGTTCGTTCTCCTCCTGTTACAACTACGGGGACTGTTAGGGGATTTGTATTTGAGTTAGAATTATATTAGTATTTGTATTAAATTATGATTGGTATAAGCCTAAATGTTAGGCTATAAATATTAGGTCATATGTATTTTCTAATTATTCAATCAATATTATCAATCAATATATCTCGCCTTATATCTATAAGATCATAAGTTTGCTAAGATCCTACATTGGATTCAGATTGTTTTTGCTTTATAATATTGTAAATTCGTAAGATCATGAACATTGAGATTTTAACAACCATATTATTAACATCTTAGGTATAGTTTACTAATTACTAATATGCATCTATCTAGAATATAGTTTCATTGTTGGTTTTATTGCATTGAAACATGACCACAGAAGTAATAATGTTACTATTTATTTATGTACTATTTCGATAATCAGTTAAAAGATAAAATACAAGATTATGAGTAAAATGCAACAAAACCATTTAATACAAGATTGTAAGATTGAAATTCACATCGACGAAAGTTTTTTTTGTTTTGGTCCCGGTTATTCCTGAGTTGTGCCAGAAAATACTATTTTTAAATCATTTGTTTATTTTGCTATACAGTAAAACCTCTATAAATTAATACTCGATAAATTAATAACCTCGATAAAATTAATAATTTGTCCGGTCCCAACTTGGGACCAGTGCAAATTTGAACCCCAATCGATAAAATAATAAGATAATAATTTTTTTGAAACTTCGGTGTATATATATTGGTCCCAACGAGACTATAAATTAATAATTATTAAAAATTTTCATATATATATATATATATATATAAAGTCCACACATAATTGAAACTTGTACGAATTAAATTAATTCAATTAAGGTTATACATAATTAAAATTTGTCTGAACGAAACTAACTTTTAACTTATTAAAAAACAATGAAGTTAACAAATTTAACTAATTTGTGAATGTGAATTTATAAAATGTTAATTGAAAGTTGTTTTTCTAATTTATTTTTCATCTCTAACTAATATACATTGTAACGAGTATGTTGAACTTAGAAATTTAAAGGTCATACGTAAAACCTCTTTAAATTAATAAATTATTAATTTATCGATATAATAATATCTCGCTAAATTAATAAAATATCATGGTCCCAACATCATTAATTTATAGAGGTTTTACTGTATCAATCAACACTAGAAGTGGTAGTTATTTTGTTACTACTATAACATTATCAAGTCTTAATCTTATAACATTATCAAATAATAAAATCATTTGTGGTCAGTGAGTCTTAATCTTATAACATTATCAAATAGTAACATTGTTGTAGTTTTGTTATAAATTTAAGTGGTAGTTATTTTGTTCTGCAGCTGAAAGTTTAGGACTACCTTACCTTGATGCATTTCTTGATTCAATGGGGACAAATTTTAGTCATGGAGCTAATTACGCCATAGCAGGATCCACGATCCGGCGTCAAAACACTACCATTTTCCAAAGCGGGTATAGCCCGATTCCTTTAGAATTTCAGTATGTCGAGTTTTCTGACTTCTTGAAAAAATCCCAAATAATTCGTCAAAAAGGTACTAATTATTCACTCATTTGTATAGTGCCTAATACATTATGCATTAAATTGATATATTCAACATGACCATGATACAGGAGACATCTTTAAGTACATGTTACCCGCAAAGGACAAGTTTTCTAGTGCTTTGTACACGTTTGATATAGGCCAAAATGATCTCACCGCAGGGTATAAACTTGGTATGACTACTGAACAAGTAAAAGCATATGTTCCTGATCTTATATCACAGTTTACGACTGTCATTAAGGTGAGATGCCCGACTTAGTTTGTGACTTGTACTAGACTTGGCAAATGGGCTGGCGCGAGTTGAGTAACGGGGCCGGGTCAAAACGTGTAAATATTTTTGTGGTCCAGCCGAAATACTGTCCAAATTTTGTATACATATAATGAGCATGTTATATATGATGAAACAATTAAACTCCCTAAAATATTTCAATACATTAAAGGGGCACCCCTAAGTAAAAGTGCAATTAAGATCATTATTTACCCGTTTGAGATTAAATATACCGTGACTTGAAAAACAGAACGTCTATGGCAGTGGTGGCAGAACATTTTGGATACACAACACAGGACCGGTTGGTTGCTTAGCTTATATCCTGGATACACATGTGATCACACCCGAACAGATGGATAAATATGGTTGTGCAGCTCCATATAATGACGTTTCACAGTACTTTAACCAGAAACTTAAGGAAGCCGTTATCCAACTTCGAAAGGAATTTCCTTTGGCTGCCATCACTTATGTTGATATCTATGCTGTCAAGTATTCACTCATTGCACAAGCTGAAAAGCTCGGTAAGTCTGTTATGTTTCAGATAGATAGAAATTGCTATATTTGCAGGTCGGGTCATATTTAGGTAAATATGGGTAGTTTTTATCTGGTCAGGTACTCATTTGGCACGTTCCACGGTTAAGTGATTAACCAAATTTTAGAGTTCACATTTATATCCATATATCTAAATATATTGGGACGACAGGATTTGGTGATCCGTTGTTAGTGTGTTGTGGGCACGGAGGAAGATACAATTTTAATAATGCAAAAAGGTGTGGGAGCACAGAAATGGTGAATGGTACAGAAATCTTGATTGCAAACTCTTGCGAAGATCCATCATTGCAGATTATTTGGGATGGGATTCACTTCACGGAAGCGGCTAACAAATGGATATACGATCAGATTGTTGATGGGGCGTTTTCTGATCCACCGGTTCCATTAAAGATGGCTTGCCATCACAGCATTCCTGAGTTTCTGGATGCCCCAAACGAGCTCATTGAAGAATGACTATCGTGAACACAAAACACAGTATTTTTAAGAGGTTGGTATTTAATCTAGTTCATTCCCAAGTCGATTTTTATTTGGTAAATAAAGTGTTACAATACGAGGAAGACAATTGGTTGGGATGAATACAAGGTTGCTGATTCCACATACAATAGCTGTTTTACTTTATGAGTCTAAGTATTCGTTTCAATGTAAGTTGTTAGTTTGAGAGAATGCCATGATTCATTTTGTGTTAAGTTCCCTTTGGTCTTTGTAATTATGCAGTTATCTTCTTTTGTTTGACATAAAGGTAACTTATGGAAATAATGAAGCTCCAAATAAACTCATTGAATTATTGGTCTTTGTCTTAATACTCATAGTCAAATGCGGAGTATATATTTATATATATATAAAAATTCTCAAAAACACATTCATATTATTGCCAAAATCGTTATAAATGTTATAGACATTGTATTTGTGTTCCATAAGACAGTTTCAAAGTTTTAATAGCTTTGATAATAACTAACAACACTAATGGTCTTATCCATATAGTAACCTCTATAAGCTAAAGATTACTTAGGGTGTGCTTGGTTAGGGGTTAAGGGGGTGGGGAATGGGTAAGGTATTCAAAAGGGCCCACCTTACTCATAATATAGTGCTTGGTTAGGGAGGGGTAAGAGATTGATTACCCCGTAATGGGTAATGAACCATTATAGAATAAAATGAGAGGTAAGGTATTGATTACACACCTCACTCATTCTTTGCATTCCCTTTCCTTTTCCCTTTTCATTTTCTCACTTTGAACCAAGCGGGCCCTTAAAAGTTAATGCAATTCATAGAATAAAGACAAAAATATATGTTATTCGATCTATTACCAAAATCAATGTAATAAAAAATCCACATAATATAACTATAAAAGTAATGGTGAACTTGTTGTAATCATAAAAAGTGTTCAACTTTCAAAACTTCACACCACTTTCTTCAATCTCTAAAATTTTCAAAATTTTCTCTCATGCAATTTCAGCGCCTAAAAATGATTCCAATCTGCCTGCTACTAATAATTGTGACACTTTTACTACCGACATCGATATTATCTTTGCCAGAATGTAACTTTCCTGCTGTATTTAACTTTGGTGATTCAAATTCTGATACTGGTGCTTTAGCAGCAATGTATGGACAACTTCCATTCCCTTATGGCGAAACTTATTTCCATCATTCTGCTGGTCGTTACTCCGATGGCCGTCTTGTAATCGATTTCATAGGTACGTAAATTATACCCTTCATTGGCGGCTTATTAACATCTTGAGTATGGTTTACTAATATCCATCTAGCAAGAATATAGTTTCATTGCTGGTTTTATCGCATTGAAACATGACCATAGAAGTAATAATGTTACTATTTATTTATTTATGTACTGTTTCGATAATCACTTAAAATACAAGATTATGAGTAAAATGCAACAAAACCATTTTAATACAAGATTATAAGATTTAAATTCACATATACTAAAGTTTGTTTGTCGCATTTGGTACAGGTTATTCCTGAGTAGTGGCAGAAAATATTGTTTTTAAATCATTTGTTTATTTTTTTTTTTTGAAAGGCAATATATTATTACGAGGACCCGAAAGGGACAAAAAGATAAAAATTACAAAACATGGCACCCCACCTCAAATAATAAAGATAATTACAAGAGGATAGGACCCAACAAAGAAAAATAACATAACCTACGCATTACATATTTGAAACTAAAACTAGATCCTATCTCTTTGACTAAAACTAGACTGACTCAAGAAACATATAAAATAAAGATCCAATAGTGCAAACCCACGAGTAGAAAATTAACCCATATGATAGGCACCAAAGACAAGAATATGACCCACTTGTAAGATAGTACTGGCCCAGCATAGCATTTGTAGATAATTCCACATATTGCAGACAACCAAAACTGTACATCAGCTTGTCACTTAAATATAAATACCCTTTGATGCTGATCCAAACAGCAAGAACCTTTTACTGCCAAACACACCTTGATGCAGCACCAGACAGCAGACTGGGAAATTACAACCAAACGCACTTCTTGCAGAGCACAATTATCAGCTGAGACACTCATAAGTTGCTTAAGGACCAAGACCATCTCAGACTCAAAATTGCACAACATGACTACTAACTATATAATTTTCACACCCGACATTTAACCGGATCGAAAAGCCAATGTTGCCAATTCATCTCACTATTCTTTTTAGATCTTCTCACAATCCACTCGAAACTTTTAAGTTGAATATCTTGAACAATTTTGTTTAGACTTGAAGCATTCCCTTTAAATACACGCGCATTTCTCTCTTTCCAAATGAAATACCCGGATGTCCATATAACCGCTTGCCATATTCTAGCCGAATGACTAGGGACGTTAGCGTTTCCATTAAAGGAAAAGAATTCCTCAATGGAAAAAGCATTAACAACCCCAATCTTCCACCAACTATATATTTTTTCCCACACGCTCATAGCAAAGTTGCACATGACCAAACAATGAGAACACGATTCCACCATGTCACCGCACGAAGGACATAGTAAAGAATCTAAATCAATGCCCCTCTTGTCTAGCTCTTCACGAACCGGGAGTCTACCCTTAAGCGCCCTCCACACGAAAATGTTGACTTTTTTTGGCACCCATTTGTTCCATATTGTCGCCTCTCCCCCACTATCTACGCCAAGAGTCTTTTCTTCCACCAACTTTGTTAATTCTCTAACCGTGAAATCACCTTTTTCTTGAAGCGCCCACCTCCAACGATCCCTACAATCAAACTTGATAACTACATTTAGCAATAGCTCTTGAAGCACCTCAAAGTCCTTACAAACCCTCCCTCTAAGATTCCTAACCCAAACCCAATCCCAACACCAAACATTATCTACCCATTTCCCTTTTTCCGCCACCCTACCCTCTTTATTACTATCAAGATGGTAAAGCCTCGGAAATCTATCACAAAGCCTTACCCCACCCACCCATTTATCAACCCAAAATCCAATATCGTTACCATTTCCCACTTCACCCACAAACGACGAACCAAACTCTAAACCTAACCCCTCCAATTCCTCCCCCACCCTAATGATATCACGCCACACCCCACTTCCCCCGACCGACCCCCCTACCCCCCGAATGTCGCCAAGCCCACCACTTTCCCCATGAATGCTTTTAATGACTCTAACCCAAAAAGACCCCCCTCCTTTTTGAATCTCCACCACCATTTTCCCAATAGTGCTAGATTTTTCCCCCGAAGTGACCCAATATTTAGCCCCCCATTCCCCTGAGAAGCTAGTAACAAGTCCCATTTAACCCATGACATTTTTTTACCCTCACCCACCCCACCCCAAAAAAACTCCCTACGAATACTCTCAAGATTTTTTATCACACTCGAAGGCACACGGAACATCGAAAAGTAATACAATGGTAAACTACCAAGAACCGTTTTAACCAGCGTTAAACGTCCCCCAAAAGACATCGTTTTAGCTTTCCAATCGGCGAGCCGTCTTTTAAATTTCTCCACTACGGGGTTCCAAGCACAAGTACGTCTCATACACACACCAATCGGGAGGCCCAAGTATGTGAATGGAAATTCGCCAACACCACATTTCATCCATCTTGCCATTTCTACAATTTCTCCGCTACTAACTCCCACACCATATAGTTTGCTTTTATTAAAATTAACCCGTAAACCTGAAACCTCTTCGAAACACTTTAAAATACACATTAAAGATTTTGCATTCTCCTTGTTCCATTCTCCAAAAAAAATTGTATCATCGGCATATTGGAGATGCGACACCGTAACTCTATCAGACCCAACTAAAATACCCTTAAAAATGCCTTTATTGACCGCTTCACTTATAATGGCATTCAACCCTTCCGCCGCTAATATGAACAAAAAAGGTGAAAGTGGGTCACCTTGTCTAACTCCCCTCTCCAATCCGAATTCTTCCGTTGGTGACCCATTTACCAAAATTGACATCGTAGCCGATTTTAGACAGATCTCTATCCACTTGCACCATTTAGATCCGAACCCCATTCTCTTCATTATATCTATAATAAATCTCCAATTAATACTATCGTAAGCTTTTTCAAAGTCTACTTTAAATATCAAACCTTTTTCCTTTTTTCTCTTTATAAACTCTACTGTCTCATTTGCCACAAGTATCCCATCAAGAATGTATCTCCCTTTTATGAACGCATTTTGCACATCACCAACCACGTTTCCTACAACTCTCTTAACCCTTTCGGCTAACATTTTCGATATGATTTTGTAATAACACCCAATGAGACTAATAGGACGAAAGTCTCCAAGTCCAATCGGGTCCGCCACCTTCGGGATTATGGTTACGAAAGACGCATTACATCCTCTCGAAATCTCCATTTTATCCCAAAACCACTTCACCGCCCTCACTATGTCCGCCTTTATTATTTCCCAAAATTTTCTAATAAATTTAAAATTAAAACCATCCGGGCCTGGGGCCTTATCACCCCCACAACCACGGACTGCATCCAAAACCTCTTTTACAACAAAATCTGCTTCCAGCCTATTAGCCTCTTCAGGTGATATTTTGACAATTCTATCACAACAAAATATAGGTCGACTTTTTGCCCCTTCAGAAAACAACGCTTTATAATGCCTAACCATTTCTTTCTTAATAATGTTAGGCTCCTCACACCACACTCCGTCGACTAATAAACCTCTAATATTATTTTTGTTATTCCTTCTTTTAACAGAAGAATGAAAGAATTTTGTATTCTCATCACCTTCCATATCCCATCTAACCCTAGCCTTTTGCCTAAGCATACTAACCTTTTCCCTTTCTTTTTCCACCCATAGTCGTCTTGCTTCCATCCAAACTGACATCTCCTCATCATTCAAACTTCTATTCTCCGCTTCAAGTTCCCACTTCATGGCCTCTTTTCGGTATTCTTCAATCTTGTCTTTCAAGGAGCCAAACCTTTCTTTACTCCACTTTTTTAATTCCATTTTTACATTTTTAAGTTTATCTCTAAATACACAATCTGGTCGAGAACTCCTAACATTCATATCCCAAGCTCTTACTACTACTTGATCGATATCACTTTCTTCCATCCACACATCAAAAATGCGAAACGGCTTTGGCCCGAAATCAAGATCTATATCTTTTAAGACAATGGGACAATGATCCGATAATTTACGGTCCAAAGCTACCACTGATAGGTTGCAACACAAATTCTGAAATTCTTCATTTAATAAAAATCTATCAAGCTTACTAAATTTGCATCCATCGTCACTAACCCGTGTGAATTTTCGACCACCCATTGGAATTTCAACAAGTCTCGCATTATTAATAAAGTCATTGAACTCGTGCATCTCCTTTGTATTAACTTGGGAATTCAATCTATCTTCATACCTTCTAACCACATTTAGATCGCCGAAAATGCACCATGCTCCATTCATTCTATCCATGAAGCCTGTTAATTTATCCCATAAGGATGTTTTTTGATGGCCTACATGAGGGCCATACACACATACCAAGTATATATCCCCACTTCTTCCTTTCCATTCCCCTTTTACTGCTATATATCTATCATCTCCAGTTGCTTCTTTACACTTAAAAATGTTTGCATCCCAAACTAATAGCAACCCTCCTGATTTCCCATTAGATGGAAGTTGTGTGAAACCGAAGCCTTTACTACCCCACAAGTCCTTTACCCACTCTTCATCAACTAGACCAGACTTCGTTTCTTGTAACCCAATAACATCAGGTCGTTCATCTCTAATAATAGTGTTAACCCACCCCTTTTTACCATCTACTCCAATCCCTCTAACGTTTAGGGAAATAATTTTCATAAAACTAAATAAAACGAACTCAAAAATTACCTCAAACCAAGGCCTGTTAGACAGTTCGCGGGTCACTAGACCCATCACGAACCACCTCTCGTTCTGTACTTTCATTCCCCTTCCTACTCTCTGCTGCAGCCCATGACACCCCAATCAATTCCCCCACCTCTTTAACCTGTTCTATGCTTATATAGCATTCAAGACTATTCGTTTCTTCAGCTATTTTGCAATATCAGTAAACACTAGAAGAGACAGAGACTTTAAAACATTTTATTAGTCATGATCTAAGAAAAATATTCAATTTTTGTACAAAAAGGTCTTGGTCAAGATTATAAACTACGGCATATTTTAAAAGTTTTTCCTCATTTGATTATTTCTGTTACAACATCGTCAACATGACACGTTAACTTATTGTTCTAATATCAAATTAAGGATGAACAATGAAAGCATAAATATTAATAGCTAGTTCCAACTTTTTATCTCTAGCATACAATATGTTATAACATGATTGCATTAGGCACACTTCTATAAAGATTGCTATCATTTTGAAGATATGTAAGGGACCAAAATGTGCCATAGAGATAGCCTTTATGCCCACATGTTTAAATTATGAGCATTGACCAAAAATTAAACATAACTACTTTGAACTAGTAAATTATTGTGATTAGTGAGTCTTAATCTTAAAACATTATCAAATAATGGAAGTGTTGTAATTTTGCTATAAATTTAAGTGGTAGTTATTTTATTCTGCAGCTGAAAGTTTAGGACTACCTTACCTTGATGCATTTCTTGATTCAATGGGGACAAATTTTAGCCATGGTGCTAACTATGCTATAGCCGGATCCACTATTCGGCGCCAAAACACTACCATTTTTCAAAGCGGGTATAGCCCGATTCCCTTAGAATTTCAGTATGTCGAGTTTTCTGATTTCTTGAAAAAATCCCAAATAATCCGTCAAAAAGGTACTTATACTTGACTTATTTATATAATGACGCGCATATTATGCACTAAAATGATATATTCGACATGACCATGATACAGGAGACGTCTTTACGTACATGTTTCCCACAAGGGACAAGTTTTCTAGTGCGTTGTACACATTTGATATAGGCCAAAATGATCTCACTGCTGGGTATAAACTTGGTATGACTACTGAACAAGTGAAAGCGTATGTTCCTGATCTTATATCACAGTTTATGACTGTCATTAAGGTGAGATGCCCAACTTAGTTTGTGACTTGTACTAGATTTGGCAAATGGGCTGGCGCGAGTTGAGTAACGGGGTCGGATCAAAATGTGTAAATTTTTTTGTGGTCCAGCCAAAATACTTACTGTCCAAATTTTGTGTACATCTAATGAGCATGCTATATATAATAAAACAATTAAACTATTTCAATACATTAAAGGGGCACCCTACTTAAAAGTGCAATTAAGATCATTATTTACCCGTTTGAGATTAAATATACTTGGACTCAGAAAATGGACCTAAATTGACTTCTGTGAATTGTACCAAATGGTTACTTAATGTGTTCTTGAGTGAAAAACAGAACGTCTATGGTAGTGGTGGCAGAACATTTTGGATACACAACACAGGACCTGTTGGTTGCTTGCCCTATATCATGGATACGCGTGTGATCACAGCAGCACAGGTGGATAAATATGGTTGTGCAGCCCCATATAATGGTGTTTCACAATATTTTAACCAGAAACTTAAGGAAGCCGTTATCCAACTTCGAAAAGAACTTCCTTTGGCTGCCATTACTTATGTAGATATCTATGCTGTCAAGTATTCACTCATCGCCCAAGCTAAAAAACTCGGTAAGCTCTGTGTTTATGTTTCATTTATAGATAGGAGTAGCAATATGGGCATGTCAAGACATTTAGGTCAGAACAGGTAGTTTTTATTTGGGTTGGGTTATTTTAGACTCATATATCGCGTTTCGCATTTTTGTTAATAGAATGAAAATGTTACATCTTTAGTTTTGGTACATAAGTATATTGGGATGACAGGATTCGGTGATCCATTTTTGGTGTGTTGTGGGCATGGAGGAAGGTACAACTTTAACAATGCAAGGAGGTGCGGGAGCACGAAAATCGTAAAAGGTAAAGAAATATTGATTGCAGGGTCTTGTGAAGATCCATCATCGCGGATCCTTTGGGACGGGATTCACTTCTCCGAGGCGGCTAACAAATGGATATACGATCAAATTGCTGATGGGGTATTTTCTGATCCGCCGGTTTCATTAAAGATGGCTTGCCATAAAGAGACTTGAGGACAATTGTGTTTGTAAGTCCACTGATTGAACCATGGAATTACAATAAATGAACTAAGAACCTAACCAAACTGGACAATTTGGTTCGTTTCAAGCATATGTGATTTGGCTTCTAATTCGGTTTGGTTGGCAAAAGTTCTCATATACATTTTTTATTTTGGGTGTCAACTTGAAAGGAAGCCAAACACTTGTCAAATTGCATTAGAGTCATCTAAGGTTACTAACAAAAACATTTCATTTCTGTTTGCAGCACCTAAAAGTGACTCATAGTATCTGTTTAAAAAAGACAGTATTTACAAGGAATATCTACACATAATTTGTACACACTTACAATCGCACAGGTGTAATCCAAATATAAATGTCCAAAGTTACTATGTGAATAAGTATACACTCAACTACTCAAGCTCTTAATGAACATACCATGATAACTAAGCTCATGATGCATATGAAAATTGCCAACCCAATAGACAGTGTAAGCACAACATATAAGCCTGTAACAAATGCC
The DNA here is from genome assembly GCA_019973895.1 of Chrysanthemum seticuspe. NCBI lineage: Eukaryota > Viridiplantae > Streptophyta > Magnoliopsida > Asterales > Asteraceae > Chrysanthemum > Chrysanthemum seticuspe. Next base: position 94,593,323 of record BPTQ01000008.1, read on the forward strand.
ATTACCATGGCCATCAGGGCAATTCCTGTAAGAAAATACATGACCACAATTCTATCATCAATGTACTTTTGTTTTATCTCTTCAGCTTCATCATAGCGATTACGATAGATTAGTAGCAAAATGTGCCAACAGAACACGAAAAGAAGAATGCTAGAGCATTAGTGACAACAAATGCTTGGAAAGCTGATCTTTTAAGTAGATACGGTGTGCCTTGTTTGGAGCCACTGTTACTATCAAAACCACCAGGCACTGTAAAAGCATCTGCAAAGGTTGCTGTAGCTATGCGCTGCATAAATTGTTAACTTATCAACATAAAAAACAGATATCGCAACCGTCAATGAAGAATTTGGACATGTAATTATAACACGTAGATGACCCATTTTTCACAGTTTCTATGTAGAGCACCCTTTTTACGTGATCCCTGAGTTTTCAGAGAGCTGAGAAAAAAATTTGTGCCTTGATCAAAGTCTCTTTGTCATCTGAAGATGCCATATCCAAAGGAGTGAGTTTTTCATTCTTGAGGGTATCTTTATCATATAGCAGATTAGGCTTTTCATTAAGCAAATGCCTGGCACGTGCTAGAGACAAGCAAAATATAAGTAAATTAAATAATAGTCTACACTTTAATATAAGAGCATACGGTACAGTGAAATTGAAGCCTCGCCAAGTTGACATGGAGGGCCTTTCGGCGGTGCCGAATGGCAGCCACCACACCATCACCCCTTCGCCACTTTGGTTTTAGCCGATTCTTCAATATATATGTTGGATTATAGAATACTCAGGAGGTGTATTGTATTATTAGTCAAACTATATATAGAGTACACATGCCATGAAATCTTAGTGAACCCAAACCCACAATCGGTTGGCCTATATTTATCATCTAATACTCCTCTATAATCCGAGCGGCGAAACAGTGAAAGCTCGGATTGTAATAAGAAACTAAATAAACATAAAACAAAGCTCGGATTGGAAGAAAATATAGAGTAATTTCATTTGTATCTAAGATGAAAAGATATTTTAGATATGATTACTTGTTTTTTTACTTTTATATTGGCTTTTCTTGTTTCATTTTTTTCTTCTTTTTTGAAGATTGCTTCATGCTATGTTACTTTTACATATATACTTCAGTCAGTTAATCATATAAAATGCAGATTTTAGGATTTGACATTTGCAAAAACTAAAAAGCTCATGAAAATACGTTGTTTAGAAGCTCAAAGTTATCATTCAGGAAATGTGTGTCCTCTCCTTTGGAGGGCTGGTTCCAAATTTGTTGTTTGTGGGGTTTGAATTTAGGTCTCTACCGGAGAATATCATGCCCCCAACGCTTAGATTAGCTAAGCATTTGGGGTTCCAGACATTTAAAAATCATATAATCTAATTCATTAGAGACTCGTATGAAAAGTTTCAAAATGAAAACTAATATGAACGTGCACATCAAAGATACGAAAAGAAAATTTGAACCTGTTTAAGGAATTCATTATGTGTTTTAACAACTCCTTTTATAGTTTTATTGCTGGTGTTAACCAGAACATATCTTCAACATTTCAGATACAATTGGGTGCAGATTCTTCTATACATACTGATCAGCAGCCTTGCATAAACACACAAAAAAAACTCTAGTATCACGAGTTCACGACCATTCTAATATAAAAAAAGTGACCTCCAATTACAAATTATACTTCTTTATTGCTGGCGCTGCAAAGAGAAAAAAATATGACCTGTCATAACCTATATACCGTACGATCATTTGTAAAACAAATCTAGGCCACATAAATTCCATCCCACATGCTAGCTGATTCTACGTGACATCTCTTTCACTTATTTGTCCCACGTTTTTGAATGAGCATGTGAAGATAAGTACAAAATTGGTCGCATAGAAATAAATAAGTACAAAAATGATGTTATGCTAAAAAAAAAGTACAAAATTGATGTTGATATCCACTTTTAACTAACCTTCTTGATAAAAATGGGACTTCAAATCTGTACACTTTTGGCGCCATTTTGGTCACCGAGTCACTATATATGTGACCCTATTCTATTACTCCCTCCGTCTCAAAATTATAGTCCTTATTTGATTTTTCCAGTCTTTCTTTTACTACTTTAACCTTAAGTATTTTTGTTTGTGTTATATAATACTTGATACAAAATATATGAATTGATTGGGTTTTAAATGTATTTTTCAGTGGTATAATTTTCAAAAACTATTGTATAACACACACAAAAATATTTAAGATCAAAGTTGAAAAAGAAAGACCGAAAAAATCAAATGAGATTATAGTTCAAATAGACAATCGTATAGACGTATACTATTCAATAGCACAATGTGAAGGTCATCAACATGTAAACACAAAATAGGTTTTAATAACTTGACTGATCACGATGAGTAATGTAAAATCTAATGCTAAATAAAACATACTTTCAAGTTGAGTGAGCCCACAAAGAAAATCCACTGCCATAAACATCACTCCAACTGCTGCTGCTCATATATCTGCAAGTAAGTCTCAGATAATGCAACCATCTGCGGTTGAGTTTCTGCAACATGGAGATCCTGCATCAAATACCACCTTTCTTCCAACTTTCGCATAACAAACACCTTATAGGATCCATCATCTGGTTTACCATCATGAACTACATTTGCAGTCAAGTCATACTTGGAACGCAGCCTTTCTTCCTCTTTAGGTGTAGGTAACGTCATATGATCATTGAGGTCCAGATTCTTTACAGGAAAGTTAACAAGGGTTGTATTTTTCTCCACAAAGAAATCATTCTTTGTGAACCGACGCAAGTGAAGAATAAGATACTTTGGAAGTCTTGTAACACGATATCTCATCCCGTCAATCTTCTGCAGTATGTTGAAAAGTGAAACCTGAGGAATCGCGTGTTTGGAAAGTAGTGGTGGTGGTAAATCCAGTCCAAGCATCAAGAATGGCATTCTACTCGTCTCAGCATTAACCATATTATTAGCCTTCACATCATCTCTAACATGGGTGTCTTTCACAAACGCCAATTCTCCCTGAAAACACTCATGGATAATGCTACTCATTGTCTTTGTCTTTGAACAACTTATAAGTTCGTTATGGAGGGTTTTTAGAAACCATGACATAAAATCGGCAGGATCAGACTGCACCCCTATACAAAATCGATTATTACTAGCGTCCGTAACTACTTGCATAAACTCACGAGGACTCACCTGTCCTTTAAACTTCCTTGCATTCCGCCATATCTTCCTTGTGAGCTCACCAAAACGCTGAACAAGTAGAGACTTGCAATCCTTGTAATTTTCATGTATGAGAAAAAAGTTTCTCAGAGGAGTGACGCGCATTAAAGATTGAATGACCACATTAACAAAATCATTCCCTTTCAAATTATTAAGCCCCATTATTCCACGACGATAATCAGACCCATCACGCATATTCCTATCATCAAGTTGCAAAACTTGGTCCAAGCTAAACCTTGGGTTGAGAACATGTCGAATATCATCAAGTGAGGGATCATTGATCTCATGATTTTCGGGCAAGCAATAAATTTTTCCGGTCTCTAGATTAATGTAAACACGGTGATCAGCATCAAGGCTATGCTTATATGCATGGGAATCGAGACCTCTTCCATGAAAATACTTGCCACATACCAAACATGCATACACGTTCAAATTCGATGCAGAAACCGAGCACTTCTTTTCAAAGTCGAAATCCAAAACCTTACGATTAACCGTATCAAGATAAGGACAATCTTTATAGATTTGATTCAACCTTCTGGTCTTGATCAACGAGTGTTGTTTTTGTTGTTGTTCTTCATTGTCTTTGTCGAGATCTTGGCGTTTTGTTTTCATAGCAAACAATTTAGTTTGAATCTTTTCTAGTCGATTCTTAAACCCTAATCTTGAAAAATCGCCAAGAACCCAAGGTCCAAAAACAAATATATACAAAACAGAAAACAAAACCTAATCTAAAACAATGGCCTGTGTTTATAGTTTTCATTGTCGGTTAAATTTTCTACTTTTTATTCCTTATGTGGGCTGCATGCAATGTGGCTTTTCGGCCCAATAAAGAGTCCAACCGCCCAATTCTTTATTCTTTATTATAGTAACAATATATCCACTAACAATTCAAACCAGCAATATATGCAATACTTGTATCAAACAACAATGATGGTATTGGTACCTCTACTGTTTTCATGTAAATTAAAACCAGGAACATCGTATTTGAGCTTGATATCAATTTTCTCATGGCTTCAAACGAATGAAAGAAAGAAAAAAGTAGATGGTTGTGGCACTAAATAACCATGTTTTAGTTATTGTGAGAAAATAGTTAGGAAGCCCCTGTGTAATTTAAATTTTTTAGGTTTTGACCAAATCAAGAAAAATATTGACTCTACACCACTTGCAGGCAAAAAGAAAAAGAAATTGGTGATAGGAAGCAACCCTTGTTCTTCCCCTCTGACCTAACCAGATGCTATGATGAAAATCGGGTATGGTTTTAGCAATGATAGGATCACATTGATCTTGTTGTCCTCCTTGGCTTTTGGTGTTTGTCAGTTTCTCGATGAAAGGAACCTAATATAAACGGCCTCGGTTTAGATTGCAAAAAAAAATAATAATAAAAAAAATGGAGGAGACGAAGCTTGAATCCATTGATTCTTTTTTAGTTCGTTCTATTTGGCCTCGTCCCAACGTCGACTTCATTTGTGGTGGTTCTGTTGATGCCTCTGGAGGGTTGCTTACGATGTGGGACTCCGGTTCATTCACTTTGGAAAATCAGGTTGTTAATCTCAATTTTCTAAGTGCTTTTGGTTCATGGGCTGGAATTTTTAAGAAAGTTTCTCTTCTCAATGTTTCTGGTCCTCAATCTAGCAATGGTAATTGAGAACAGAGTGTTAATATGCACATAGAAACCCGTTGGTTACCATGAAATTGAAGACATCTATTACTACTATTTTACATTTAAAAAGAAATTAATATTGTTAATTTGAATGGGGATAGTGGAGCATTTTTTAATGTTGTGAAAAACAATTAGTACTAGTTAACAGGGATGGAGCTAGGATTTTCTATTGAGGGGGGCTCAATTTTTTTTTCGGTTGTAACATACGATTTTTTGTTTTAGAGGTTGGATGAAGTTTGAATCATTCGACATACGGGCTCAATGATATTTTTTCCATTAGTAACATACAATTACAAGATCAGTTGATAAAATGTACAAAATGAGCAAAGGTTTGCGCAAATGGTAGCGAGATTATAATACGAACTAATGTAGTAGTTTTATTACAAAAGAGGTTCAATCATAATCCTTTATGCATATAACTAAATTGATAAACTATAAACTAGAAGGTTCAAAACTGAACTTTGTTAATAAAACTACACAAGTGGCTACTGTCCCACTAAGTCACAAGATAATAAAATAAATTTTGTTTTTTTCTTTTATCACTTTATATGTCATCTTCCTCGTTAGAAACTGACTTCAAAACCACCATTGAAGCAAAATATGAGTTTCTTTCTTTTTTACTCGTATTATTTATTGTAATTGCTCCTTGTCTTTCTTTCTTCGCATCTAGTTGTAAGGTAGTTCCCGATCTAATTCTATTGTAGGTTCTAATTTTTCTTATACATACCTTCTCAACATTAAAATTTTATATTTTTTAGACTCATGCTTTAAAGGCATTATACTTATACATTTAATACTTAGCATTAATCATCCTTAATTAATAATTGAATTTCTTTTTCTTTTGTTACTTTTACATAAAAAAATAATTAAAAAAAGAAAGTATACAACCATTAATATCTCAAACACTGAATTTCTTTTTCATTTGTTTCTTTTTTATTAAGAATAAAAAAAGTCTACAACCATTAATATCCCAAACGCTCAAATACTCTGTTCTCGAGTTATGTTTTGAGAAGAAATGAAAGAAAATGAAAAGTTTTTTGCGTTCTTTAGTTAATCTTCTTTTTATTTTTCAGAGGAAAGGAAAATGTAAAGTAAAGCATATATTGTGTAACAACTAATATGCCTTTTTAAAAAAAATTAACATTAACAACTAAAAGGCTTACATGTAATTTAAACAAGTTGTTTCTTTTTCCTCACATTAATTTATTATTGTTTTCTTTTTGTCAAAAATGTATCAACCAACACTTTATTCCTTTCATTTTAGCCTTCCTATTCTTTTCCATTTCCTTTGAGTGTAAAGCAAGTATATCTCTTCATCACAGCAACTACCACCAGCAAATGGTGACTACCGTATATCACACTTTATTACTGAAAGGCAAATGCCGCCATCAGACGACGACAACACCATGCAAACCGTCGTTGCCTCTTATGCTGCCGACTTTATTCATCACAATCATCATCAATCTCAGTGACCACCCTCCAGATCTGGATCCCCTCTCCCAGATCCGATATTTGAAGTTTTCTTATTTTTGCCTTATAGCTTGATTTTTTCTCTCTTTCTGTTTGTATATGTAGTAGCGGGTGGTGGTGGTAGTGGGGATGAGAGAAAATATGTGAGAGAAGGAAATGTGATATATTTTTGTTGGTATGTGAGAATAATAATATCAGTTACTTTTGTGAGCTTTCTAATGCAAAATAACATGAGTAATTCGATTTTAGGGTGTGTTTGGTAGCAAGAAATGAAGCTTGAGAGTTAGAAATATGATCAAATCTCTTGTTTGGTACACCAGAGAAAATGGGAGATGGAGATATCCAAATTCTCGAGGCATTAATTTTACGTGCAACCCAATTACCCCCATTTTGGAATGGAAATGTGACTCTCAAAAATCAAAACACGGAGAAGTCAATATTTAATTATCTAAAATTGCAAGTTATAAAAGCAAGAGGCACGTGGTTAGCACATTCATACAAGTAAATCTAAAAATAAATAAAAAAAAAAACTCCAAGCCACAACCTTATAATTTTTGATAATCGAAGCTCCTCTCGTCATTCAGTAATTGCTCCATCTCAAATCATGCGTATTTAATATATATTGCATCACCATCATTATGTGTATCAAGATTCTTGGGTTTTGTGAGATTTATAAATCTTAAAAAAATAATTTGTTTCTTTAGCAAAGCATATGAATCTGTTCGAAATCTTATGTTGATGTTTCTGGGATTTATGTTTTATGAGATCTGCAAAACTTCATCACAACACCAACAATTATATTTAAGACGCTGTAATATATCTTTGATTTATATTTTCAATATCTTCTTTTTTATTTGGATCTCACTTTGAGTGCAATATGATCATTTCTTCATCTTATTGATTATTATCTTGCCTAAAAATATGGTGACAGTTATTCATTTAAAAAACAAAAACAAAAAACAAAAGTGATTTATTTTTTAATTTCTCTGTCGTTACCAAACTATATAAAATATCTCTAGCAATTTCATTTACCTAAATTCTCATTTTCTGGTTCATTTCTATTATCTGAAATTCTCTTTACCAAACGCACCCTTAGTGAAAAATAAAATTTTAAAATGGGTTTTGTTAGTGGATCTTGTGTTTATATTTAGTTGGACCTTTTGAAAAAAAGACATTTTGACCAAGTCTTAAATGTTAATTGCTAGTTGCCAAATAATCGTTTAAATCTTAATGCTACATGTTTAACGCTCTACACTGTGTTCATAAGTTTTAAGTGAAATGAAACGGAAAAGAACAAAAAAAGGAAGTGTTAGGAATTAGAAAATTCCATAGTGAAGTGTCGGTCACCCCAAGTATTATCTAGCATAAGTTAGCTCGTAGACATATAGTTGTTTACGTTATTTAGCAGTTTATTAGTTAGTTTATAGCATAGTTTAGTTTAGTGCAACACCGTGGAGGAAGGACGGGTCTTTACCCACTGTATGCCTGATCCACAGTCCGTTAGGAGGACGTAATATTTGTAAGTATAAATACCCCTTCCATCCATGGAAGGGGTGTGGCTTCTTTGAATCTAACCTTTCATTTGTAAAGAAACTCTCTTCAAGAAACCTCCTCTCAACTCTCTTCATCTATCTCTAATGGCTTTCTTATTTAATCATTGTCCTAGACCACCCGAATCATTAAACAACATAATATTCACGATCCTACAATTGGCATCAGAGCCAGGTTATGTTGTTCTTGATGATTCGTTTGGTTTTTAAGCATCTTGTGATACGGTTTTTATGGTTGTGTTATGCGGTTTGTCAAGGTTATTGTGGTTTGATAATTTTTGGTGGTTCGAATCTTGTCTTAAACTGTTTTTTATATCACTTTAATGGTCGGATAATATATTGTTCTACTTCTTGCTGAAAACAGTTTTTACAAGTCCTTCTTTATGTATTATTTTGGTAAAACTGTCATATGGCCCAACTAATGTCTTACATGTTTCTTGAAATATATGTATCCATGTAATATAAGTGGTCATCTGGTCAATTTCTTGGTAAAATCGGGTAAAAAATTGGTTTTTTTATGCTGTTTCTGGGTCATTCTTACATGCGAGTTAACTGTAATTTATCTATGCGAGTTGACCTGTTCTTAGATGCGAGTTGCCTGATTTTTATCAAAGCGAGTTGACAGTATTGACTGTCATGACTCAATGTATTCCTGGATGTGAGTCGTTATAATGTCCAGATACAATGAATGTTATGCGAGTTGGGTTTATGGTCAAGTTTCAATGCGAGTTATTTAACTCGCATATTGTATGGGTGCACTTGCTCTTAAGCGAGTTGCTGCAGTAACACTTGCTTTTGAGCGAGTTGGAACTGTTGCGAGTTGTGACCTTGCATTTTTGAATGCGAGTTGAACAGTCTTAAGCAAGTTGTGAAAGTAGAAAAAGAAGAAGCGAGTTGTCAATGTGTTTAAATGATGCGAGTTGTTTCTATTGATATACGACTTGTTGATATCAAACACATTCACCTCAGGTTGTTAAACCATCCTTGGTTCATAGTTTGCAGAAGAAGATTGCTTATCAGATCCGAAAGAATTAAAACCTTCTCAACAATCAACATCAACAACTAATCCTACTCAAACATCTTTCCAAATCTAAATAATCATAAAGGATCTCAAAGTGGTTTTCTCATGTTTATCCAAGATTCATCAAGACTTTAAAGTCGTGTACACGAGAAAATTATTTCATCATTGATCCAAGGCTGTTTGATAATATCCGAACAATAATCGAAAAATGAACAAAACCATCATGGGCTTCATCCTCTCTTCATGTTCGTTTTATAATGATAAATACAATAACTGATGAAAATGTTCATTCAATATTAGTGTTCGAATCATGAAACGAGCTTAACATTTAATGTTAACTGATTTTTTTAATCTCAGATTTGAGGGTTTTATCATGACTAATCATGACCACAAGGGTCAAAACCCTCATTTCACTCATCACTGATTCCGATTCGAAGATCATGCTTCTCCGTTATATTCGAAATCCACAAGACAAAGAAGACAACAACTTTGTTGCCCCTTCTCTTTGTTTCGTTACTCATCTAAACGTGAAAACAAATATACCAAAGCTTACCCGTATTTTTCATGATCTATATGCCGAGTAACAAACATCAAACCATCCATGTGGCTGTGTTGATTGTCATCATACCAACCCTGTGGCATCTTGGCTTCGGTTATGCCATCCCTGTGGCCTTGCTCCTTTTATGTTTCTGAGTTCAACTTATGTGATAAGGAGTAGCTGATGTAAATTATTTGGGAAGCGAAGCATCTATATTATTTTGGGTTTGGTTGGTGTGAGATTGGTTAAGTGAGAGGCGGAAGTGTTTGTGATGTGTTAGGGTTTGTGACTAAAATTAGGGTAATGATATGTGTGATAGGTGTGTTTATATCCCCTATAAATTAGGGTTGCAATACTTCTGGATCAGGTGGGATATCATTCATGGGCCGAATGTAGATATTGAACCTTATTGGATCAGATAGTGCTTTTTAATTTCATGGGCCTCACTTGAAAGTGGACATTGAACCTTGGAGTGACCAAGTGGGCTTGTTATTTGATTAATGTTTCGGATATAGACTGCAATGGACGGAACGAATGATATCCTCATGGGACTATAATTGGTATCCTTTCTTTTTGGTGAGAAGTTATTGTAGTAAAATGGATTGAGTAAAATATCGAATGATTGACCTTTGTTTTTGGATTGATTAAAATTCGGTCAAAGATCGATTAAGTTCCATTTATCTAAAAGAAATAAATTGGATAGTGCGGTTTATTATTAAGCTTGGCCAAGAGTAATTTATTATTTCGGCTTAAGTGATCAATGGATCGAGGGTTATTATTTGTATTTGTGGGGTTGCATGTGAATCCCACTGAACTTGAGCTAATGTTCAGAACAGAATGAAGTGTTATGAAGTTGAGCTATTTTTCCATGAGAAGTGAGTTGAGCTATTTTTCCATGGGAAGCGAGTTATAATGGGATGATACGGTTTGACAATGCAACTTGATTATGAGTTTTAATGTTGAGTTTTGGCTTGATGATAAGATTTGGTGTGCTTCAATGGGTTATGAAGTTTGGTACTTTGGTGTATACATTTTCACGAAAGGTATGTCACGGCTTTGATTGATATTGGTAGATGGTGACTACGGGGTTGTTTGGACGGTATCTCTTATTTGAATTTGAAGTGAGGTTTTTCCAGACGTGTTTACTTATTTTCGTCTTCTTTCTTTCTACCCTTCCGCGAAGATGACTTGTTTGGGCATTTATAGAATGTGATAAAGACTTGGCTATTTAGTTACGGTTGTGATTCTTTTTCGCTTGACCCACAACGTAACTATCACTTCGGTGTCTCACGCAGTTGAGGATACGTCAAGAGGTTTTGTACATTGGGTACACCATTTCTTCTTCACAAGAATTAGTACAAGTTTAAGTAACAAATCTGGGGAAGTCTACTTCATGATCAAGTTTGGTATATCGGGTTTACTTCTCCATATGGTCACTGCAACGGCTGACAGAATGCGTGAATGATGTGTTTACCAAAGTGTTTATTGGATGGTTGGTGTTATTGTTGATGTCGGATAATGAACCGCTGCATGTTCCCCTAAAACAGATATTCACTGAAACCAAAGTCGGCATAACACATTCAAGCTGACATTGTTTACGGTTTTGTTTTGATTTTGTAAAATCCCGCGAAAGAACCTATTTCTCGGTTTAAATCATAGACTTGTAAAATCCCGTGACAATGGAAACATCCTGGTGTTAGTAAAGTGCATTTCCGGATCTATCTTACGGTTTATTCTTGGTTTTGTAAAATCCCGCGAAAGAAACTATTTCTCGGTTTAAACCATAGAGTTGTAAAATCCCGTAATGATGAAACCATCCTGGAGAAAGGAAAGCGTATTTCGGGATCTTATTTGATGCTGGTGCTATGGTTTCTTCTACGATGAATGGATAAAAGGGTGTACTTCATGAATTGGGTGTGTGTTTGGATTGTCCTCATGGCAGTTTGGTTATTATATGGTTTTATGGGGTTATGTGCTTTTAACCATGGTCGGGATGAAAACCATTATCAGAGTTCACTTAAAACGTCAAAGGAGGCTAGATTTGAACTTTTAACCCGAAGATGTGACAACGGGGTTAATTCACTATTATTTATTTGAGGTTGAAGTGAAATATCACGGGTGAGTGTACTTAGTATCTGAAGATATCGGGGGTGGTTGGATGAAGATTCTTCATGATCCTTGTTCGAGCTTATTATTAAAACCAAAGACTTGGAAATCTAGTTATTGTTGGGTGTCTTTTACCTTTTCTTTTACCACTTGGGGGAATTGGGCTCATACCACCACAAAATAACTATCACTTTAAGGGGTTACGTTGTAGTGCTCAGTGTCACATTCAATTGTGGATTTTCAAGAGGTAATGTACATCTTATACTTGATGGTTGGTTGGTTGAAGAGTATAGAGTACATAGAGAGTACTTAGAGATGCTAATGGAAATCGGCACCGCTCTTTGTTACATATGTGCAAGTATAAGTCACGAGTTCGGGTTAGTTTACTTCAGGGTCAAATTCATCACATTGGGTTTTCTCCATCAGCTGTCACGACAAATAGCCTACTGAATGATAATGTGGTTGATTACAAGTTTGCCAAGAATAGATGAAAAAAGAGAGATTTATGACGTCTGTTCACATCAGTTCATGCCTCGTACTTCAACATTATGACGTATGAACACAACAGTTCATGCCTCGTTCTCTAAAGAAAAGAAAAGTGTACGTTTCAGTGCGCTTTATCTTATGAAGAAGAGAAATCTTCTTATGACGTCTGTTCACATCAGTTCAGGCCTCGTACTTCAACATTATGACGTATGAACACATCAGTTCATGCCTCGTACTCTAAAGAAAAGAAAAGTGTACGTGTCAGTGCGCTTTATCTTCTGAAGAAGAGAAATCTTCTCTATTATGACCATTCTCATCAACATGCTTCATACTTTTTCCATGCGCTTCAGTCATCAAGTAAACCGGGCTACCACTGATTGTTTTCTCATTCCGCTTGCTCGATTATAATGAAGATGGCGACATCATGTGCTTATTTTGCGGGAGAGAAGTGTGAATAGAACATTCGGATGATTTTCACTTATTTAATCAAGAATGGCAACTCCGTATGCAATTCTTGAGGGGGAGAAGAAGTGTGAATTTTTTGCATTGCTGATTGATATTTGAGAATTTAAATGGTCATACTGCTCAAAACTCATGTAAGAACCGAGCTTCTTATTATCGGGTCATCTTCACATGGAGTTTTTCTCTTCTAAGAGCCGTTGGTTGACATCTTCACTCGGATTGATGAGTTTATCGACAAAGTGCTTCCGGTTAATGCTTCACGTATACATCAACATGATGATTCCGAACAATCTCTCTGTTCTTGTTTGATGTGATTGGTAGTTTGGCGTTACCATCTTGTGTGTTCGTTGCGGCCTTATTGCTGATTTCCTTGATGAACATCTTTCTGTTCTTGTTTGATTGGGAAAGATTTTAGTTAAGGGGATTTTCAAGATGTAAGTTAATTGGGATGCTTTTTGGTGGGATGCTTTTTGGTATGAGTTGAAGAAGGTCGAGTCTACAGTCTGTTCTACATTTTCTGCTACATGTTAGAAGACTAAAGACGAGTTGCATTTAACGATCTAAAGACTTCTTCTTAATCTGGGCATTTATCAAACAGATTGTCGGTTTAGGGGAGAGCACTAATTGGGAGAGAGTTATAAGTTAGATTCAATCCCCAATTAGACTTGCTCATATTCTTTAGCTGTGACTCCTCGAGACGTTGTTATTGACTATTTCACGTATAGGACATTTGACACAAGTTGATTACTTCAGAGTTAATCATTTATCACTTATTTGAGATTGAAGTTGACTTTCACAAAGGCGTGTTCTTATTTGATAACTTGCTCGGGCTTAAGAATTTGAGTTGAAGACTTGGTTTATCTAGTTGCCACCAGTCGAGGTGGATGGTTGAAGACCTGGTTAACTATCACTATTAGGAGTTACTTTGTTTTACTCAGTGTCACACGCATATGACGGTGTGGATAATCGCAAGAGGTGTTAATGTCTCATACTTTGTTTGGGTAGTGAGTACTTAGAGATTTGCTTGAAACATAAATTCTCTACACCGTTCTTCCATCATTAGGTGCAAGCTTAAGATACAAATGTGGGAAGTTGACTTCAGTTTCAAGTATGGTATATCGGGTTTTCTTCTTCAGTGGTCACTTCAAATTGTCTACATAAGGGTTGATAAAAATAGTCAGAGAGAGTCTTCAGCAAGTTGATTCTCACAAGAGTTCAAGTGTTCTTCTCATAAAGATTTCAAGTATTTGGGCTTATACAATGTTGTTGATTATGAAGTGTCTAAACTAGCAAGAGGGAAAGGAGACACACATCTAAACACAAAGCGAGTAAACTTGATGAACTTAATTCTTCTAAGTGATTGAAGATATCCCGGGAAGACAAATGTTATTACCGCAGAGAAACTCAAGGTTTGACTCATGGCGAGTAAACTTGATGAACTTAATACTTCAAAGTGATTGAAGATATCCCGGGAAAACAAATGTCATGACCGCAGAGAAACTCAAGGTTTTACTCATCAAGGCTTTTAGTGTTATTATTCCAACGACGTGGGGGAAGTGATGTAATATAAAGTTTCTGAAGATAAAAGAGGCACACAAGTGTGGAGGCATTTGAGTACTTCGGGTTCTTGAGCCTTATACACAATCATCAGGAAAGATAAATGTGCATTGGGTGGTTGTATCATTTATTCTTTGGAAATATACTTGTGTACTCGGGCTCTTGAGCTCTATTCTAAGAGACGGGCTGCATCAATTCAACTACTCGGGGGAAGTGGTTTCTTGACACTTTTTTTTGGAATGGATTGCGTCAGACTTCAGTGGTTATGAAATCTGAGAAGATTATTTATGAGTGGGATGATACGTTGCTATTCTTGTTGATGATATAACCCCGAACGGAGAACCTTGATTATCGTTCTTAAATGGAGCAGCGGGATTTATGATAATGGTGTGCTTCTTTGTGCACCTGGCTAAGGAAAGCTTGAAATAGAGCTTCGAATCTGCTCATCTAATGGCTTTTTCGGTTTGGGGGGAAGCTACCAAAGTCTCACTTTCAAGTGGCTCAATTTCTCTCTTCGATTCAAGAGTCTTGGAAGCTCTGGTGGTGAATGTTTAAGAGATGATGACGTCTATCTTCTTCAACGGGGCTGCTTGATATCCTTATCTCGGTACTCGTATCATTATCTTCTTTTACTATATCATCTTCTCTATCTTTGTATATATTTATCAAAAATAAAATACAAAAATATAAAACCAGCAAAACAAAATAGAAAAATATAAAACCAAGAAAAAGAAAATAGAAAAATATAAAACCTACAAAAACCCATAAAAATCAGAAAATTTGAAAAATACCAAAAATATTGTTTTCTCATGACATGTCTTCTGGTATCGATAACATCTACGGTCTAGAAATGTCATTCAATAATGGCACGGGACTTTAGATGAAGTTCGAGCAGGAGGTGTAAATATTTCTTTCCAAACATGTCACAAATCTATGGCTTACAGTTATTTCAGACTGTAACCCTCGCTTCAAAATATGGCTTACAGTTATTTTAGACTGTAACCCGGGCTTCAAAAAATGGCTTGCAGTTACTTCAGACTGTGACCCGTGCTTAAACTATGGCTTGCTATTATTTCAGATAGCAACCCGTTCTTCAAAGAAAGGAAAGTGCTACGCTTAAACCAATTTTCAAATATTTCGTGCACTTATCCTAAAACAAAATGAGGAAAGTATGTCGAAGGACTGCTGTTCCTACACAAATGTTTTTCCGTCTATAATTCTTCAGAAAAATATTTGTTGTGTTCAAAATGGTGGTAAATGAGTTGCTTGAAAAATCAATAAGTATCAGAGTTTTCGTTTTAATTTGCAAACTCAATCATTGACTTCTGCGCTTTTAAAATTTTTCAAAAAATGAGTCATTGATTGAGGGGGAGAATGTTTTCAAATCTATATCATCTAACGAGCTTTCTTAATTATCCTACATGCTTAATTAAAAATGATATTTGCCTGTGTCGAAGGACTAGGAATTTAGGATATGATTGTTAGGTTTAGATGATTAGAGTTTGATTAACACATAAACCCCATGCCTTATATGATCTGATTGTTATGTTGAATTGACTTTTATTAGTCGATTGTTGTTTGGGTGATGTCGACCATCATATATTTGTATGTGTGTTCACTAACGTATGCAGGTATATTGGTATAAAAGAATGTTCCCGATCCGGATCCCACAATTGAAGATGATTGGATGCCGAAAGGAAAGGGTAACTATATCTTGGGTTGACAAATGAAGAAACGGAGCTTAATTGGACTTCTATGGAGAGTTGGCATAAATGCAACGTAAGAGGTCTCACTGCATCAGCAGATGGTTTTCTTCTAAGTGATTGAAGAAACGGAGCTTAATTTGACCTCAGTTGGCATTCAAAATGCAACGTAAGAAGAAGTCTCACTGCATCAGCAGATGATTTTTCTTCCAAACCCTACAGCAACAACAACAAAAGCGGCTCAACCACCTAACAAATCTTGTGCAGGATACCATTTTTAAACAATTTTTGAGTAAATTGAATTAAATTGTTTTGAAAATGGAAAAATGTTGTTTTGAAAATATATTGGACTAAATTTTGAAAATCACCGGACTTCATTTTATCAAAACTTAAGTCACTCAATTATCGACTTCAGTCATCGATTGATGGGGAGAGTGATTTAAAATAAATTATTTTCAATCAATATTGCTTCATAAAAGTCCGGATTGTACAATATAAGTGGTGATCTAAAGATTTAATGTTATGTCATGGTATGATTTTTTCTTTAGAATCAAGGTCTTTCAAAATGAAATTTTTTCTGTTCTTGTTTGATTGTGAAATTGTTTTGTTTTACTTAAAAGATCTCTTAAAAACTATCATACCTGACACTAACAATCTTTAATGTCTTAAAATGGTCCTTATCTGTCATCTTTCAAAATTGAATCTTGCCACGTCTTTCCCCAAATTTTTCTAAATGATTTAAATCAGTTGGGATCACAAATCTCAAATGGTTTGATATTTCTGATCGGGGTAGAGATCGTGTTTTAAATCTCAAATCTGTTTTAAATGGAATTGGTTTTAGTCCTTTAAAGGCACTCCTGCCTCCATGTGCCAAACGATTTCAATATACATAATGCACATGTTGAGGAGGAGGATTTATCCAAAAACAAGATGAGTATTTAAACCTGGCCACATTTTCTCCTATGTTTTCTAAACCTAATTAAATCACTTGGGATCCAAAATCTCAAAGGGTTTGATATTTTTGATCGGGGGAGAATTTGTGATTTAATAATGAAATTTGATAAAAGGTGATTGTTTGATTTAATTGTGCAGGCTGCTCTCTCATATGTGCTAAACGCTTTCGATTCTCGAAGCATATATTGAGGGGGAGCATTTTAAAAGAAAAAGAAACTATCGAGGTGCAAATGCTTTTATGTTTTAACATAAAGTACCTTGATTTAGTTTTAAATGGTTTCTTAATGGCTTGTGTTATCGTAAATGTGCTTCAAAGAACTCTTGCCTCTATGTGATAAAATGATTTCAAATATCTTACGCACATATTGAGGGGGAGAATTTTACCAAGAAAATCAAATGGCTTTTTCGTATGAAAATTGTGATCAAAGAAAATATTTCAAAGTCCTCTTGCCTCCTTGTGCTAAACAATTTCTAAATCACATGCACATGTTGAGGGGGAGGTTTTCTAAATGATCAAAACTATTAAGGTACAAAATGCTTTGATCTCGTATCACAAGTACCTTGATTGTTTTTCCAAATGATTTTTCAATTGGTTTCGAGAAGGAATGAACTGTACCAAAAGACCGACCATTTTACTTTATGCATGGAGTTATAAGGATGGTTAGGTTAGGTATTTGTTCCCACGATCCGCCAGAGCCGGAGGGATCTACTACGGGACAATCCACTAGATAGTGTAGAGTCCTTAGGTATGATGAAAAAAGGAGAAAAGTGAGACATGGGAAGAGTGCGGACTGAGACAGAGCTAGTACTGGAATAAACCCAACAAGGTTCTAGTTATGAAGTCTCGGTAAGCACTGAATGGGTTGAAGAATGAAAAAGAAATGAAATGAGAAAAGGGTGAAAAGAAATAGCCCTCTAATAATTCAACCTTAGGGCAGAATCCGGGTTCAATACATATGCTACTAGTGCTTACTAAGGTAACACTGGTATTGAAGACAAGACGTCATGGACCCAGTGACGCACTGCACTAAACCTCTCAAGCTACTCAAGTTCCTCTTAAAAGGGCTTGTTTCATTCTCACGGGGAACCGACATAATCTATCGACTTTCTCTTAGAGATTGTTGATATTGAAGAAGGAGACCCTCTCCCTAGTCTCCGGCAAAGGAACCAAATATGCACGATTGAGTCTAGAGCCAAGAGATCATCCACAATATCTCGTTAGGACACTATATTAATGAAGACTTGTTGTTTCACACAATGTGGAAAGTAAGATTATATATTAAGAGTCCTACGCATTATCCTTGTGGTATTGCCAGAACATCCGAGTGATATGTAAAAATATTCACGATGGAGATGGAAATCCTTCTAGAGCCAACATCAAACAAGCTCTTGGTGGGTGACATGTGAGATCTTTTCAAAAGATCAAACTTGTGACAACTGGATAGAAACGATGGGGCGATTCACTCGTGAATCAACCTTGGTCGAGGAATGGAATTGAAGAATACTTTTGGAAAAACCGTTCGATGTGCAAACCTTCTTTTTTCTAGCACGTCGAATGTGTACTTATGTTTTCAAATTCAAAAAGTATCTCTGATTGAAAAATACTTTTAGAAAAACCGTTCGATGTGCGAATCTCTTCTTTTCGCTAGCATGTCGAATGTGTACTCATTCTCTAATACAAAAAGTATTTTGTTTGAAAATTGATCTTTCTCATAAAACCTTCGTCGTATTGCAAAACTCTTTCTTCAAACAATAAGCGATTGTTTTTCAAATCATTTTTCATCAATCAGTGAATCTCAATTCGCTGGTTCACTCACTCCGTGTTGTCTTCTTTGAGACGTTCCGGTTTGAGAACAGCTAGAACAGCTGCGAAACCCTGTCAAGGAGATTCTTAGGAATCCTACCTGTTCACAGGCAGTACTTGTACTAATCAACGGGGAACCGTGGGCAGTGTACCTCAATTCAACGAAAGTGATCAAAGACACTTTCGTATGTTTTATTGCTAACTGTTGTTTGCAGGTACATTTGGACGGTTGCAGCTGATCGGATGTGAGAAGTCAATCCAAAGCCGCATGCTCACAGCATCCACACTTAATTTGAAGAAATCATGACTGGTGCATATCTACATAACCTGGCTCTGATATTTCATACTATGCTTCTGCTTCGCTGCTGCAAATATCATGAACCAGTAAGGCTTCCGCTACTCTGATGGAAAGATGTCATGATTCAAAAGTGTGAGCATGTCGGTCCAAAAGTCACAACTTCACATGATGGCAACACAATAAAGGGTGATCCAGAGATTTACTGTGGCTGATGATCTCAATGAAAGCTCGAAGATCATCAAAGATGTGGATCAGTTAAAGGCCTCCACTAAAAGTACAAATCAATGCGGACTTTGAAGTTGCACTACTTAAGCACAAAGATTGCGAAAGTGAAGAATTAAAGTCTACGAGCTCAAGACTTAAGATAAAATAGAATGCTAGGATTCGAAATGTAAAACATGGGGTGACCTCCCTTAGGGGGAGATTGTTAGGAATTAGAAAATTCCATAGTGAAGTGTCGGTCACCCCAAGTATTATCTAGCATAAGTTAGCTCGTAGACATATCGTTGTTTACGTTATTTAGCAGTTTATTAGTTAGTTTATAGCATAGTTTAGTTTAGTGCAACATCGTGGAGGAAGGACGGGTCTTTACCCACTGTATGCCTGATCCACAGTCCGTTAGGAGGACGTAATATTTGTAAGTATAAATACCCCTTCCATCAAGCAGCCCCGTTGAAAAGAAAAAAAAAATCTTCACGGATATTAAAAAAAATATATATTATGATTGGATTTTTTTTTCTTTTTCTTTTACTTTGATTATACGCTCTTTGGTATTCCTTTGCCAAATCTTCACGGATTACTGTTCATGAATAATGATCCGCTCCTTGGTATTCCTTTGCCAAATCTTCGCGGATTATTGGTCCTCACAATGTGCACGCTATAAATCAACCACATGAACATTAAGGAAAATGACTTCCTCATCCGCTCAAAGACATTATTGGTGAATCTTCCAGATCAGTTTCTACATGTATACCTTAAGGAAGAATGCATTAATGTTGAGGAAATCATCTGTTCCGGTTCATTCAGTGGGTTAATGTACATCCGATTGTATGTTGTTTTCACGTGTTGGGCATTTGACACAAGTTGATGACTTCAGAGTTAATCATTTATCACTTATTTGAGATTGAAGTTGACTTTCAACAAAGGTGTGTTCTTATTTGATAACTTGCTCGGGCTTAAGATTTTGAGTTGAAGACTTGGTTTATCTAGTTACCAGCAGTCGGGGTGGTTGGTTGAAGACCTGGTTAACTATCACTATTAGGAGTTACGTTGCTTTACTCAGTGTCACATACAGATGATGATGTGGATAATCTCAAGAGGTGTTAATGTCTCATACTTTGTTTGAGTTGTGAGTACTTAGAGATTTGCTTGATGTAAGATATAACTTTTCACATACACATCAAACCATAACACAAAGTAGCATATAGATGGAATTCTAGAGAGAGAAAGTTAGAGGTTTAGGGAACTTAGTGAGAGAAAGTGAAAGATATTATTATGAGCTCCAACTCTCTACCTTGGGAGGTAGAGAGTATTTATAGTCTTACATAAAACGCCACACATCGGGCTGTGGATCAGGCATATAGTGGGTAAAGACCCGTCCGTCCTCCACGGTGTTACTTAACTAAATACTACTTAACTTAAAATAACTACGACTACGAGCTTTCTAAAGATTACATATACTTGAGGTGACCGACTCTTTAATACCTGGAATTTCAAATTCCTAACAATCTCCCCCTAAGGGAGGTCACCTCAATCATGTACCAAGATTATAGAATACAAATTGATATTACAAAAAAATTGTTCTTGCATTCTTGATGTAGTCCTTTGCTTCGAAGCTCGTAGTCATTGATTCTTCACATTGCATGTTTGGTTACTTCTAGTGGAGGTCTTTTACTGATCCACGTGATAATAATTTTGAGCCATCATTTGAGATCATCAGCTATCAAAAATCTCTGTGACATCCTTTGTGGTGTAGGTATTATGTGATGTTGTGACTTTAGGACCGACATGCTCACATTCTGGATCATGATATCTTCTCATCAGAGTTGCGGAAGCTTTAGTTGAATCATGATATTGGCAGCAGCGTAGCAGAAGCATGGAGTGAAAATATCAGAGTCATTGATGCACTAATCATGATTTCTTTTGAGATGAATGTGTTAAGTGAGCATGCGGCTATGGATTGACCGCTTCATTCTGAACAGCTGCAAACGTAGGGTGTACCTGCATACAACAGTTAGCAATAAATTGCACGAAAGTGTCTTTGATCACTTTCGTTGAATTGAGGTACACGGCCCACGGTTCCCCGTTGGTCAGTACAAGTACTGCCTGTGATCAGGTATAATTCCGAAGAATTTCCTTGACAGGGTTTCGCAGCTGCTCTAGCTGTTCTCAAACCGGAACGTCTCAAAGAAGACAACACGGAGTGAGTGAACCAGCGAATTTAAGTCCACTGATTGATGAAAAGATATTTAAAAAAAAACAATCGTGTATTGCTCAATAGAAATTGTTTTTGCAATACAGCGAAGGTTTTAATGAAAATCAATTATCAATCATAAAACACCTTTTGATTTGAAATATCCGTACACGGTCGATGTACTAAAGAAAAGAGTTGTTAAGCACAAAGACCGGTTTTTCAAAGGTATCCGTCAATCCCTAACCTGAACCAGGATTGATTCAAGAAATTGAATCGCCCCATTGTTACTGTTCAGTTGTCACATGGTTGATCCATATAATAGATCTCACATGCCACCTACCAGGAGCTTTTTGATGTTGGCTCCAGAAGGCTTTCCATCTTCATTGTGAGTGTGTAAACACATCACTCAGATGTTCTGGCAATATCACAAGGATAATGCGTAGGACTCAAGATATAATCTCTCTTTCCACATTGTGTGAAACAGAGAGTCTTCATTGAAAGTGTCCTAATGAGATTTATTGATGATCTCGTGGCTCTAGACTCAATATGTGCATATTTGGATCCTGTGCCGGAGACTAGGGAGAGGGTCTCCTTCTTCAATATCAACAATCTCTAAGAGAAAGTCGATAGATAATGTCGGTTCCCCGTGAGAATGAAACAAGTCCTTTTAAGAGGAACTTGAGTGGTTTGGAAAGTTGAAGTGCAGTGCGTCACTGGGTCCATGACGTCTTTGTCTTCAATACCGATGTTAGCATCAGTAGCATATGAAGTGAACCCGGCTTCTGCCCTAAGGTTGAATAAATGGAGGGCTATTTGTTTTCACCCTTTTCTCATTCAATTCTTTTTAATTCTTCAACCCCTTCAGTGCTTACCGAGACTTCATAGCTAGAACCTTGTTGGGTTTATTCCAGTACTAGCTCAGTCTTAGTCCGCACTCTTCCCATATCTCATTTTTCTCCTTTTATCATCATACCTAAGGACTTCTACACTAACTAGTGGATTGTCCCTGGGTAGATCCCTCCGGTTCTGGCGGGTCATGGGAACCAATACCTAACCTTATCATCCTTATATCACCGTACATAAAGTAAAGTTGGTCGGTCTATTTGGTATTGTTCATCTGCCATTGGAACCAATTGAAAACCATTTGAAAATCAATCCAGATACTTGTGATATATTATCAAAACATTTTGTACCTGAATTGTTTTTGATATTTTTAGAATAAGTGCTCCCCCTCAACATGTGCATCAAATGTTTGAAATCTTTTTGCACACGGAGGCAAGAGGAAGAATTTACTTCTTTGATTACCATTTTCTAAAAAAATATCACCATCACTTCCCAAATCGAATCAAGTAGATAAAGCATTTTGGGGAAGGATAAGATTTTCATGGTTTTGCTCCCCCTCAATATGTGCTTTTATGTTTGAAAGGAGTTTTACACATACTAGAGGGAACCTGCACATTTAGATAAATGATCACGTTTCAAATCATAGGTTTAAGATAGATGCTCCCCCTCAACATGTGCATCAAATTTTTGAAATCGTTTGTCACATGCGGGGAGGACAGCATGTACATCCTTATAAAACCATTTATCGAATTATCAGTTTAAATCCAACTTAAATCACACATTCTCCCCCGATCACAATTATCAAATCATTTGAGATTTGTGATCTCTTATAGATTTAAATTGATTTTGAAAGCTTTAAAGGAGAATTGTGACTTGATTATGAAAGCGTTTTTAACTGATACGGATCGGATTTTAAGACTTTAAACTCCATTGATAAAACATGCATGTACATCTTTTGAAAAACAATTTAATGCCAAATAACTTTTTAATTTAATTGAAATCATTCTCCCCCTCAATCAATGACATAGGTTGTTGATTGAGAGATAGAGATTTTGACAAATAAGTCCTGATGATTATCAAAAAATAGAGACCGAGTTATTTTTCAAAGCATTTAGTTTTCAGCAGATGAAAGTTAATAGAATCAGAGCATGGAATTTTGAAAGCATGATAAAACATGGCTCTGTTCTTTCTTTTAAAACCGGGTTATTGCCTGAAAATGACAATAAACCATTGTTTCTCTTTCTCCCAAAAATATATATATATATATATATTTTTAAATTCGAACAACATCTAAAGTCCCGTGTCATTCTTTGAATGACAACACAAAGACCGTAAATATTATCGAACCAAGAAAAACATGACAAAAAGACAATATTTTTTTGAAGATTTTTCGAATTTTTCAAATTTTTATGGATTTTGAAAGTTTTATATTTTTCTATTTTGTTTTTCGAATAAATATTTACAAGAGATAGATGAAGATAGACCTTTACTCCTCGTCTTCCTCCTGAAGACGTTTGAGAGTTTCTGGTTGAAGGCTTTTCAAACCAAGTCGTGGAAGAATAAACTCAAAACGTTCTCTTGGAAGAGCTTTGGTGAAGATGTCTGCTAACTGATATTCAGACCTCACAAAATATAGTTCCACCACACCTTTTTCCACTTGTTCCCTGATGAAATGATGTCGAATGTCGATATGCTTTGCTCTTGAGTGTTGAACGTTGTTGCATGAGAGAGCAATAGCACTTTTATTATCACAGTACAGAGGGATTTTGTTGAATACAAAGCCATAGTCAGATAATTGAGATCTCATCCATAAGATTTGAGCACAACAAGATGACATGGCTATGTATTCGGCCTCTGTAGAGGAAATAGAAGTACTCATTTGCTTCTTTGAGGACCAGCTCACAAGCTTACGACCCAAAAACTGAGCACCTCCTGACGTACTTCGACGAGTATCTTGACACCCTGCATGATCTGCATCTGCATATGCTGTTAGTGACATACCGGTGTCTTTTGGGTACCAAAGTCCCATATTGATGGTTCCTTGGAGATACCGAAAGACCCGTTTAACCGCTTCAAGGTGCTTTTTAGTAGGCTTAGCCTGGTATCTAGCACACATGCAAACAGCGAACAAGATGTCTGGTCTACTAGCTGTGAGGTACATCAGGGATCCAATCATACTACGATATTTTGTTTGGTCAATCATGATCCCTGAGAGGTCCTCATCTAGTTTGGTTCGGTCAATCATGGGGGTGTCAACAGGGTCACTTGAATCAAATCCAAATTTCTTTAAAATCTCTGTTGCATATTTAGATTGATTTATGAAAATGCCTCCGGGACTTTGTGAAATTTGTAATCCCAAGAAAAATGACATTTGTCCCATCATTGACATTTGAAACTTTGAACTCATTTCATTTGAAAAACGATCACATTCCATTGGGTCTGTCGAGGCAAAAATAATATCATCAACATAAATTTGAACATGAATCAAATGTTTGCCTGACTTCCTGGTGAACAATGTAGGATCAACTGCTCCTTTGATGAATCCGGTTGATAGAAGAAACTTTGACAGTGTATCATACCATGCCCTTGGAGCTTGCTTTAAACCGTAAAGAGCCTTCTTCAAACGATAAACGTGAGTAGGATGCTCTTGATTCACAAAACCTTCAGGTTGGCTGACGTAGACGACTTCTTTAAGATCTCCGTTCAGAAATGTCGTCTTTACATCCATTTGATATACTACCATGTTCTTACTAGCAGCATTAGCCAGAAAGATTCTGATTGCCTCGATTCGAGCAACTGGAGCAAAAGATTCTTCAAAGTCTATACCCTCCTCCTGACGATATCCTTTAGCAACTAATCGAGCCTTGTTCTTCAACACATCACCATGCTCATCAAGTTTTACTTTGAAGATCCATTTGAGAGCTATAATCATAGCACAGTCTGGAGCAGGTACTAACTCCCATACATCAAGACGATCAAACTCATGAATTTCATCTTGCATGGCATTGAACCAGCTATCTTCATTCATGGCAGTTTTAACATCTTTTGGTTCGATCTTAGATAGTACGGAGTTGAAGAAGCACCATAAGGCATCGGTTGCGAGTTGTTTCCGGGTTGATACAGGACGAGAGGGATTTCCAATGATGTTGTCTAAGGGGTGATCGTGAGTCCATTTTCTGAGGTGTTCATGTGGCAGTTGTTGAGGAACTGAGGTAGCTGAGTCGATGTCTCCTGAAGAAGATGGTTCTGATGATGATTCAGGAGTAGCAAATATGTTTTCAAATGGAGCATCTTCAGGAGTCGCAAAGGGATTAACTTCATCATTGATGCCAGAAACATTTCCATGATGTACATTTGAAGAATGATGATTTGTTGATGAGACTGAAGGATCAGCAGCAGGTGCTTCTTGACTTAAAGATATTGAGACTGAGGGATTGACTTCATTTACTGGAATATGATCATCCTCTGTTGTAGGAATCAGCACCTCATTAGTAATTGAATCATACAGTTCATCAAACATAGGATCAAACAATTTCTTTACATCATCTTCAGATGGAGGTACATATGGAGTTTCTTGAGAGGAGTTTGGAACAAGAGATGAACCAATAGGACTGTTTTGAAGTGCGGGTCCTGAGCTGGAGTGTCCAGGAGCCATTTGACCGGTCAGCTCATCAAACGTAACGTGAATTGTTTCCATGATATTTCGGGTTCTTTTGTTGTAGATTCGGTATCCCTTTTTGTTTGATGCATATCCTACAAATACTCCAATGTCAGCTTTAGCCCTAAGTTTCCCTAAGTCTTGACCCTCATTAGTTGGATAACACAATGCACCGAACACACGAAGGAAAGAGAGATTAGGTTTTCTGTTGTGGACAAGTTCATATGGAGTTTTTCCATGTACAGTGTGAATTAGGGAACGATTTTGTGTGTAGCATGCAGTGGCGATTGCTTCAGCCCAGAGAAACATTGGAACCTTTGAGTAGATCAGCATTGTTCTAGCGGCTTCAACAAGAGTACGATTTCGTCTTTCAACTACACCGTTCTGTTGAGGGGTTCGTGGAACACTTCTTTGATGGCTGATTCCAACGCTTTCATAGAATTCACTAAGTTGTTTGTTGACGAACTCAGTTCCATTGTCTGTTCTGATAATTCTGACGGTTTTGTTAAGTCGGACCTGCAGCTGTTTGATGAGTTTGATGATGATATCAGGAGTTTCATCCTTTGTCCTTAAGAACTTGACCCAGGTGAATCTAGAGTAATCATCAACCACAACTAACACATATTTCTTCCCAAAGATATTCTGCACCCTCATTGGTCCACATAAATCCATATGAATCATATGAAGAACTTCTGTGACAGAGCTAGTAGGTTTGGGTTTATGGGCATACTTCTTGCTTTTTCCCAATTGACATGCTGAACAAAGATGATCCTTTTCATACTTTAGTCTAGGTAAACCTACAACTAAGTCCTTTCTGGAAAGATCGTTGATGGTACCGAAGTTCAAGTGATTGAGACGACGATGCCATAACCATGACTTTGTTTTTGAAGCCTTTGATAACAAGCAGATTGGAGAAGCCCTCATCATGTCATCGATAGAGATGGTGTAAAGATTTGACCCACGAGTTCCTTTTAACAATTCCTTACCATTAAGATCTCTAACAAAGCAGGTATGTTTTCTGAAGGTAACTTCTAGATCAGAATCACAGAATTGACCAACAGAGAACAGATTATGACCCAAACCTTCTACATAGTAAACTCTAGAGATGACACTATCACCAACAATATAATCTCCATAACCCAGAATAGCACCGAAATGATCATTACCAAATCTAACAGTCCCGATGAATTTGCTCACGAAGTTCATGAGCCGCGACCGGTCTCCAGTCATATGCTTGGAACAGCCTGAGTCCAGGTACCACAGAACGATTTGAACGATCTGCAGTTGAACACAGACAAAAATGGATAACTGGATAATTGGGATCCCCATGCAAGAATGGGTTCCATTTGGTTAGTAACAATGTTTGGAACACCCACATCAGAAATAGAAGCATTCATATCAGAAAGTGAGGCAATGGAATCGTTGTGAATAGATGCAGTACTAGTGTCAGTATTAGCCCTGTTCACAGTGTGATCACTTCTTAAGGGAATAGTTCTACCAGTAGGCATCCATTTTCTAGTGGGCATTATCTGATTAGTCTTAAGACCAACAGGTGTCCAATAAAAGCCTATTTTACTGAATGTTCTTCCTGTGGGTTTCCACTGTTTTCTAACTTTCTTTCGTTTTTGCCTTTGAGCCTTCTTAGCATGAATTTTAGCATTAACAATATTAACTGGACAATTAACATCATTAGGCAGAACAGTAACACCACATTCATGATTAGAAACAGAATTCAAGCAGACATTAGTACAAGGTTTGCAAATAGTATCGGAATTCGAATTAATTACAGTACGCCTATGGCTAATACTAGAATCAACACGATTCGTTTTATTCAATTCAAGCTTAAAGTTCCTAGATTGTTCTTCTACTCTCTTCCAGTGCACATTCTTAGCTTGAGAGGTCCTATCATTCCTTGTATTGTCTTGAGACTTTGACCTGCTCCGTTTAATGTCACTGATTACTCCTGTAGAGGGAATGGGAACATTAGTTGGTTTAACTACTCTTTGCATCACCTGTTTAGATGTACTGGGGTCTGAACTACATGCAGGTGCACTTAGGTTCACTTTCATAAAACTAGAGGTACTGTGATTTGTACTCCTAGAAGGCACACTTGAGTTCTCTTTCTTAGCATTGACAGATCTGTAATCTGAACTACTTAAAGGCATACTACGGTTCATATTTAAAACATTGGGAATCGAATGCATATCATACTTAGCGTTAGGCATTGAGCATGGAATCAAAGGATTAACTCTCTCACCTAATGACTTTGGGCATATTGTGATCAAGCATTCTAAGATTTCTTGAGATCGTTTGGCATATAAGCATGCATGTCCAATTGCATTATCATGAGGTTTCTCTAGCTTATCCTCTTCAACAATCTCACGCAGACATTCTAGGCAATCCTTAAGGGATGAGAAGTATGTTTGAATGGCAAGTTTGTTGTTCCTTAGATGAGGAGGGACATATGTCACAGATAAAGCATATTTATTACAAGAGTGAACCTTTGATACAACATTCTCCCCATTGGTCATTGGCATTTTCCCTTTTACCTGACTCTTCAGATTCTCAATTTCCTTTTGCAATGAAGCTATTTGTTCGTTGTTTTTGTTACGAGTGACTTTAATTGATTCAAATAACTCATTGAAATGACGTTTAACCTTTTCATTTTCTTCTAGAAAACTTTCGTTTTCCTTTTGTAAAGCATTTACTAGGTTTTGAAGATGAAACGTTTGAGAAATCTGAGAATCTAAAGGAGGAGGCATTTGGGAACCTGTCATATTGTTCGTTTGACCCTTTAATTGAGAGATTTGGGCTTTCAACTTTCTGATCGTGTTGCACTGAGCTTGAATCTGTTCATCACGTTTGTTAATTTGAAAAACTGCATCAAACTCTGGAGCATCTGAAGATGTCTTGATATTTGAAGTTTTGACATTTTCTTTGAGATGTTGATATCTTAGTTGTAAATTAAAATACTCAACTTCTAGTTTAGAAAAATGTTTAACCAAAGTGTCGTGATCATTCAGTTCAATTTTCTCGTTTAGTTTAGAATTAGTTTTTTCAAGCTCAATGACACGATCATGGGAGACTTTCAGGGCAACAGATAGTTCATGAAATTTGGAAGCATTAATAGAGCAATTTGAAGCAGTGAAAAAAATATCTTGAGCAACACATTCAGTAATAAGAGTCTCATTTAAGGTATGCAAGTTCTTCCTCTCAATCTCATTATATTTTAGTGCACGCTCATAATCACTAACTTCAGCAACCATTGCATCAAATTCCTTTTCCATTCCCTTAATATCAGTTTCTATCCCCTTTTTAAGACTCTCAAAGTGGCCTTTTAGAAGTTTAAAGAAGGGCATGACCTCAGTTAAATAACATTCTTTCATTTGTTCAAAACCCCTTTCTCCTTCAGTTATACCAGTGGGTGTGATCCTTTTCTTGCAAGTTTTCTCAAAATCAACAAATAGTTGAAATATAACGTATTGGCTAATTAATGTCTTGCTTTTAGTGGCAATTGTTCTAGGAACAAGATGCATTGGTGTATTAGGAGGATACACAGTCGCTCTAGGCATTTTCCATAAAGGGGGGTTTGTTTCAACAATATTTTCAGCTTTCTGCTTATCTAAATCCTTTTTCCAGAAAACTTGTTCGGGAGTCAACAATGTCTGAGGCTTAAACATGTTCAAGGAAATCCAGTTTTCCTTCTTGTAGTCATGGGGAGTGATTTTTATTTTTTTTTCTTTGCATTTAGGGTCATCTAATTTTTTGTTCATCTTTTCCCTAGTGACTTCATCTGATTTTTTATCTTCCTCAGTGCACTCAACACAACTAGGTTTCTGCCTAGGCTTAAGGATTTCATTACCATCATAAAGCACCTTATGAGCATTTCTAGCCTTTTTAATTACCTCTGGATTTGGTTCCTCAACAAGGGGAATGCTATGCTTATCGCTTAAGACTCGATGTTTAGTGACCATGTGAGCAGTCTGAATGGTGTTTCCTTGTATGTACAACTTGTTCTCAAGTTTGTTTTTCAAAGTTTTCAGATTAGAAAAATCTCTCAAGAGTTTTGATTCCTTTGCATTAAATTCTTGCTTAAGCATTTTAACATTTTCTTGAAGTTCTTGTTTTTGTTTAGCTGTTTTAGAAAGTTTTTCTTGCAAGGAATTTAATTCTTGTTTCAATACTTCTTCTCTAAACTTACTTTTTCTAATTACTGTACTCACTTGGTCATCCATTTCCTGCTCACGAGTGGTCAACTCAAACTTAGCACGTTGTTCATAAATAGCAACACGTTCTTTATAGGCATTTAGTTCAGAAATTACGGAATCATCAGGGGCACATGCAGTGTATTCATCAAAAACATAGTCATTGTTGACTGCAGAAGATGCATCACTTGGTACAACTTTACTTTCACTTTGTTTCACATATTGATCATATGGGACAATATTGATATTACCCATATTTTCAATATTTGATTCAATAGTTTCAGTTGATTGTACTTTGTCATGCATCTGTTGCACATCAGCATCATCGTATAGTTTTAATACCTCTGAGATGAGCTTGTCATGGGATGGCCCAGCTAGTGGTGAAGAAGAGACCTTGGGAGAAACCATTGGAGAAATGCTAGCCATAAAAATTGTGTGTGCCGTAGGTCCATCATCCACATCAGAGTCGTATGCATCACAGTCAGCGACTTGAAAGGCATTCTGATGATTGTGACCTATCTCCTGAATAGGCTGCTCATCCACATCTGCATCATAGGTCTTGGCATTGCCCTCAGCAAGAAACAGCAATTCCTCTTCATTCAAAGCAGCACCATTGTCCTGAGCTTGTGCCAGCAGCATTTTATCTCTGAAGTAATCAGCATTCTGTGGACGCTTTGGAGATGTGCAGTTCCTTGCAATGTGTCCCTCACCACCACAGTTATAGCATTTGATGGGCTTAGCTTGACCTTGGTTACCATTCCTTCCTCGATTCTGGTTGCCAACATAACCTCTCCCAGCTCCACCTCGTCCCTGATCATACTGTCTTTCCTGAACTGGTTGTACCACGATCCTTCCATCTTTAACAGTGGCTTGATTGTGTGGGTTAGATGCAGTTCTGAGGTTGTTGTTGGTTTGTGGGAGAGTATTCATGTTTTGGCTAATGAGAAGAGCTAGTTGATTAATGAAGCTACCCACGTGAGCATCAACATCAGCTTGTTTGTACATAGGATCAGGAATGAGTTTGTGATTACCATTACCCAAAGGTATGACTTGTGATGCTTTGGTTGTGATTCCGATGTTTGAGTAGAAAGCTGTAGAGTCATTAGACGAGCTTGTCTCTCCCTGGTTGGTTTTGAACTGATTGAGAATCAATTTTTCAAACATAGCATGTCTCTCATTCTGAAGGAGGAAGGCATAGAGTTGCTCATAGTTTGTATTCTTCAATCCTTTAGTGAGCTTCACAGCGGTAACAAACTTGTGCCATTCGAGATTCATGTTGTTCTCAAATTTTGAGTTCAACTGAATGTTAGGCATAGTCATTCTGATGTTCCTCATGTCATTAACTAACTTATGAAATCTCACATAGTACTCATAGACATTCTCATCTGGTTTCATCTTGAAGTGCTCAAATTCGTCATAGAGTTGTGATTCTCTGTCTTCCATAGTTAATTCTGAACCTGAGAGAAGCATCTTAACATTGTCCCAAACTGCCTTAGCATCTGTGTTATGATTGATCAGCTTGTAGATGTCTTTAGGAAGACCTTGAAGAACAATGTTTGAAGCCCTGATATCTGCATCAAATCTCTTTTTATCCTTATCATCAAGCTCATCATACATCTTAGGTCTGTCCATTCCGTAAACAGGAGTACCATCTGCATTAGTATCAAGTATGTCTCTAGTCGTCTCAACTCGATATGGTCCTTCATCAATGGATTTGAGGATGTTGACACCATTTTCCTTTCCAAGGCAATACAGTCTGATTCGTTGAGCCCAAGAATCGTAGTCAGTTCTGTCAAGCATGGGTGGACGAGTATCTGAGCCAGCTGCTTGAACATCCTCGGCAACAGTGGAGATGACAGTAGGAACGTTGGTAGACATGTTAACAGATTATACGGGATTTTATAACTCTATGATTAAACCGGGAAATAAATTCTTTCACGGGATTTTACTAAATCAAGAGAAAACCGTAAACAATCACTCAAGTCGCTAGAAGATAATGCACTAAGTTGCTAGAAGATAATGCACTAAGTCGCTAGAAGATAATGCACTAAGTCGCTAGAAGATAATGCACTAAGTCGCTAACACTTAATTCGCTACACCACTAAGTCGCTAGAGTCCCAAGTCGCTAGACAAATGCAAGTCGCTAAGTAGTAACTCGCCAAGCCTCAAGTCGCTAGCAAAAATTTTGGCAGCAATTCGCTACTCAAGTCGCTAAAGATACAAGTCGCTAAAGAGCAACTCGCTACAGACCAAGTCGCTACCACCAAGTCGCTACTCGTAGTGGAGAGTCCACTACTTGTACTTTAACTCGCTAGATCTAACTCGCTAGGTCTAAAGCTGTAACTCGCTACAAATTTGTGAAGCAAGTCGCTACGAAGAAAATTATCCGTGAACTAAGTCGCTAGCATGAAAAACCATATAAACATCACTTTTCAATCCAAAAACAACCCAACCAAGATGATTCAAGCTTACCAAATGAAAACCTAAACACTTGTGATGATTCTAAACATAAAAGTACTAACAAAATTCAAACTTTAACACAAGAAATCAACCAAATGATGCAAAAACCACTAAACTTTTTCAAACTCAAAAACCACCTAAAAACCACTAGAAATCCAAAGATGTGCAATATATGATCCAACCATGGCTCTTGATACCATTTGTAAGATATAACTTTTCACATACACATCAAACCATAACACAAAGTAGCATATAGATGGAATTCTAGAGAGAGAAAGTTAGAGGTTTAGGGAACTTAGTGAGAGAAAGTGAAAGATATTATTATGAGCTCCAACTCTCTACCTTGGGAGGTAGAGAGTATTTATAGTCTTACATAAAACGCCACACATCGGGCTGTGGATCAGGCATACAGCGGGTAAAGACCCGTCCGTCCTCCACGGTGTTACTTAACTAAATACTACTTAACTTAAAATAACTACGACTACGAGCTTTCTAAAGATTACATATACTTGAGGTGACCGACTCTTTAATACCTGGAATTTCAAATTCCTAACACTTGAAGCACAAATTCTCAACACCGTTCTTCCATCATTAAGTGCAAGCTTAAGATACAAATGCGGGGAATTCGACTTTAGTTTCAAGTTTGGTATATCTGGTTTTCTTCAACAATGGTCACTTCAAATTGTCTGCATATGGGTTGATAAAGATAGTTAGAGAGAGTTTCTATAACAGTTGATTCTCACAAGACTCCTTTGAGCTTATTTTTGTTCTTCTCTATTTTAAAGAATATTTGGAGCGTGAGATGATTGTGCTTATCGACATCTTCAATATGATTTATGATAAAGTGCTTCCGGTTAGTGCTTCATGTACACCATGTAATGATGATTCCAATGAGATCGCAACCATCAGAGGAGAGATATGTGAACATCAAGGTCGCACAACGTATTCACATGATCAAGCTTAATCATGATATTCCGGAGTTGACATCCGTAGAGGAGATCAGTGATTCAACCAGTTATTGTGATGTCGTTGTCTCTACTTTGGTTGGGTACGTGTGTAAATTATGGGCTGATTGGTTATATGGGAGATAACTGGAATGCACTTGGTAAAATGAAGATGTTGATGTATTGTTCCCCTAAATAGACAACTGGTCAATCTCATTGGTTCATAAAATGAAGATGTTGATGTATGGCTCCTGGACAATCCAGTTCAGGACCCGCACTTCAAAACAGTCCCATTGGTTCATCCCTTGTTCCAAACTCTTCTCAAGAAACTCCATATGTACCTCCATCTGAAGATGATTTAAAGAAATTGTTTGATCCTATATTTGATGAACTTTATGATCCAAGTACTAATGAGGTGTCGATTCCTACAACAGAGGCTGCTCATATTCCTGTGAATGAAGTCAATCCCTCAGTCTCAATATCTTTAAGTCAAGAAGCGCCTGCTGCTGATCCTTCAGTCTCATCAACAAATCATCATTCTTTAAATGTACATCATGGAAATGTTTCTGGCATCAATGATGAAGTTAATCCCTTTGCTACTCCTGAAGATGCTCCATTTGAAAACATATTTGCTCTTGAATCTTCCTCAGAACCATCTTCTTCAGGAGACATCGACTCTGCTACTTCAGTCCCTCAACAACTACCACATGAACACCTCAGAAAATGGACTCACGATCATCCATTAGACAACATCATTGGAAATCCTTCTCGTCCGGTATCCACTCGTAAACAGCTTGTTGTTGATGCCTTATGGTGCTTCTTTAACTCTGTACTCTCAAAGATCGAACCTAAAGATGTTAAAACTGCTATGAATGAAGACAACTGGTTCAATGCCATGCAAGATGAAATTCATGAGTTTGATCGATTAGATGTATGGGAATTAGTACCAGCTCCAGATTGTGCTATGATCATTGCTCTTAAGTGGATCTTCAAAGTGAAGCTTGATGAGCATGGT
Organism: Chrysanthemum seticuspe; assembly: GCA_019973895.1. Classification (NCBI taxonomy): domain Eukaryota; kingdom Viridiplantae; phylum Streptophyta; class Magnoliopsida; order Asterales; family Asteraceae; genus Chrysanthemum; species Chrysanthemum seticuspe. The sequence continues at coordinate 94,627,687 of BPTQ01000008.1, forward strand.
GATGTTTTGAAAAATAAGGCTAGGTTAGTGGCTAAAGGTTATCGTCAAGAAGAAGGCATAGACTTTGAGGAATCTTTTGCTCCAGTTGCTCGTATCGAGGTGATCAGAATCTTCTTGGCTAATGCTGCTAGCAAGAACATGGTTGTTTATCAGATGGACGTGAAAACCGCATTTCTTAATGGAGATCTGAAAGAAGTGGTTTACGTCAGCCAGCCAGATGGTTTTGTGAATTCAGAGCATCCTACTCATGTTTATCGCTTGAAAAAGGCCCTATATGGTTTGAAGCAAGCTCCTAGAGCATGGTATGATACGCGGTCAAAGTTTCTTCTATCTACTGGATTCAGCAAAGGAGCAGTTGATCCTACTTTGTTCACCAGAAAGTCAGGCAAACACTTAATTCACGTTCAAATTTATGTTGATGATATTATTTTTGCCTCGACCGACCCAATGGAATGAGATCGTTTTTCTAATGAAATGGGTTCAAAATTTCAAATGTCAATGATGGGACAAATGTCATTTTTCTTGGGATTACAAATTTCACAAAGTCCTGGAGGCATTTTCATAAATCAATCTAAATATGCAAATGAGATTTTAAAGAAATTTGGATTTGATTCTAGTGACCCTGTTGACACTCCCATGATTGAACGAACCAAACTGGATGAGGACCACTCAGGGATCATGGTAGATCAAACGAAATATCATAGTATGATTGGATCCCTGATGTACCTCACAGCTAGTAGACCAGACATCTTGTTCGCTGTGTGCATGTGTGCTAGATACCAGGCTAAGCCTACTAAAAAGCACCTTGAAGCGGTTAAACGGGTCTTTCGGTATCTCCAAGGAACCATCAATATGGGACTTTGGTACCTGAAGGACACCGGTATGTCTCTAACGGCCTATGCAGATGCTGATCATGCAGGTTGTCAAGATACACGTCGAAGTACGTCTGGAGGTGCTCAATTTTTGGGTGATAAGCTTATGAGCTGGTCTTCAAAGAAGCAAATGAGTACTTCTATTTCCTCTACAGAGGCTGAATACATAACCATGTCATATTGTTGTGCTCAAATCTTATGGATGAGATCTCAATTATCTGACTATGGCTTTGAATTCAACAAAATCCCTCTGTACTGCGACAATAAAAGTGCTATTGCTCTCTCATGCAACAACGTTCAACACTCAAGAGCAAAGCATATCGACATTCGACATCACTTCATCAGGGAACAAGTGGAAAAAGGTGTGGTGGAACTCTATTTTGTGAGGTCTGAATATCAGTTAGCAGACATCTTCACCAAAGCTCTTCCAAGAGAACGTTTTGAGTTTATTCTTCCACGTCTTGGCTTGAAAAGTCTTCAACCAGAAACACTCAAACGTCTTCAGGAGGAAGACAAGGAGTAAAGGTCTATCTTCATCTATCTCTTGTATATATCTATTCGAAAAACAAAATACAAAATTATAAAACCTGTAAAATCCATAAAAATCTGAAAAATTCAAAAAATCTTCAAAAAATATTGTCAATTTGTTATGTTTTTTCTCGGTTCGTCAATATCTACGGTCTTTGTGCTGTCATTCAAAGAATGACACGGGACTTTCGATGTTGTTCGAATTCTTAAAAAAAAAAAAAAAAAAAAAAAAAAAAAAAAAAAAAATCAAAAAATTATTTTTGGGAGAAAGAGAAACAATGGTTTATTGTCATTTCAGGCAAGTAACCCGCTTTCTTAAAGAAAGAACAGAGCTATTCTTTATCATTTTTTAAATTAAATTCCATGCTCTGATTCTATAAACATTTATCTGCTGAAAACTAACTGCTTTGAAAAATAACTCAGTCTCTAATTTTGATAATCATCTGGACTTATTTGTCACAATATCAATCTCTCAATCAACAACCTATGTCATTGATTGAGGGGGAGAATGATTTCAATTAAATTAAAAAGTTATTTGGCATTCAATTGTTTTCAAAAGATATACATGCATGTTTTATCAATGGAGTTTAAAGTTTTAAAATCCGATCCTTATCAGTTAAAACGCTTTCATAATCAAGTCACAATTCTCCTTAAAAGCTTTCAAAATTAATTTAAATCTATAAGAGATCACAAATCTCAAATGATTTGATAATTGTGATCGGGGGAGAATGTGTGATTTAAATTGGATTTAAACTGATAATTCGGTAAATGGTTTTATAAGGATGTACATGCTGTACATGCTCTCCTTCCCACATGTGACAAATGATTTCAAATTTTCCATGCACATGTTGAGGGGGAGCATCTATCTTAAACCTATGATTTGAAACGTGATCACTTATCTCAATGTGCAGATTCCCTCTGGTATGTGCAAAACTCTTTTCAAACCTAGAAGCACATATTGAGGGGGAGCAAAATCATGAAAACCTCATCCTTCCCCAAAATGCTTTATCTACTTAATTCGATTAGGGAAGTGATGTTGATATCTTTTAGAAAATGGTAATCAAAGAAGTAAATTCTTCCTCTTGCCTCCGTGTGCAAAACGATTTCAAACATTTGGTGCACATGTTGAGGGGGAGCACTTGTTCTAAAAATATAAAAAACAATTCAGGTACAAAATGCTTTGATAATATATCACAAGTATTTGGATTGATTTTCAAATGGTTTTCAATTGGTTCAAATGGCAGATGAACAATACCAAATAGACCGACCAAATTTACTTTATGTACGATGATATAAGGATGATAAGGTTAGGTACTGGTTCCCATGATCCGCCAAAACCGGAGGGATCTACCTAGGGACAATCCACTAGTTAGTGTAGAAGTCCTTAGGTATGATGATAAAAGGAGAAAAATGAGATATGGGAAGAATGCGGACTGAGATAGAGCTAGTACTGGAACAAACCCAACAAAGTTCTAGCTATGAAGTCTCGGTAAGCACTGAAGGGGTTGAAGAATTAAAAAGAATTGAATGAGAAAAGGGTGAAAACAAATAGCCCTCCATATATTCAACTTTAGGGCAGAAACCGGGTTCAATTCATATGCTACTGATGGTAACATCGGTATTGAAGACAAGACGTCATGGACCCAGTGACGCACTGCACTTCAACTTTCCAAACCACTCAAGTTCCTCTTAAAATGACTTGTTTCATTCTCTCGGGGAACTGACATTATCTATCGACTTTCTCTTAGAGATTGTTGATATTGAAGAAGGAGGCCCTCTCCCTAGTCTCTGGCACATGATCCAAATATGCACATATTGAGTCTAGAGCCACGAGATCATCAATAAATCTCATTAGGACACTTTCATTGAAGACTCTCTATTTCACACAATGTGGAAAGAGAGATTTTATCTTGAGTCCTACGCATTATCCTTGTAGTATTGCTAGAACATCTGAGTGATATGCAAACATACTCACAATGAAGATGGAAAGCCTTCTGGATCCAACATCAAACAAGCTCCTGGTGGGTGGCATGTGAGATCTATCAAATAGATCAACCATGTGATAACTGAACAGAAACAATGGGGCGATTCAATCTTTTGAATCAATCCTGGTTAAGGTTATGGATTGACGGATACCTTTGAAAAACCGATCATTGTGCTTAAAAACTCTTTTCTTTAGCACATTGACCGTGTTCGTATATTTCAAATCAAAAGGTGTTTTATGATTGATAATTGATTTTCATTAAAACCTTCGTTGTATTGCAAAAACAATTTCTATTGAGCAATACACGATTGTCTTTCAAATCTCTTTTCATCAATCAGTGAATTTCTACTTCGCTGGTTCACTCACTCCGTGTTGTCTTCTTTGAGATGTTCCGGTTTGAGAACAGCTAGAGCAGCTGCGAAACCCTGTCAAGGAAATTCTTCGGAATTATACCTGATCACAGGCAGTACTTGTACTGATCAACGGGGAACCGTGGGCCGTGTACCTCAATTCAACGAAATTGATCAAAGACACTTTCGTGCGCTTTATTGCTAACTGTTTTATGCAGGTACACCCGACGTTTGCAGCTGATCAGAATGAAGCGGTCAATCCATGGCCGCATGCTCACACTACACATTCATCTCAAAAGAAATCATGATAAGTGCATCAATGACTCTGATATTTTCACTCCATGCTTCTGCTACGCTGCTGCCAATATCATGAATCAACAAAAGCTTCCGTTACTCTGATGAGAAGATATCATGATCCAGAATGTGAGCATGTCGGTTCGAAAGTCACAACATCACATAATACCAACACCAAAATGGATGTCTCAGAGATTTTTGTTAGCTGATGATCTCAAAAGCTGGCTTGAAATTATTATCACGTGGATCAGTAAAAGACCTCCACTTGGATTAACCAAACATGCAATAAGTGGAATCAATGACTACGAGCTTCGGAGCAAAGTACTACATCAAGAATGCAAGAACAACTGTTAATGTAATATCTGTTTGTATTCAATGTAATTTTAGTATATGTTTGAGGTGACCTCCCTTAGGGGGAGATTGTTAGGAATTAGAAATTCCAGGTATTAAAGAGTCGGTCACCTCAAGTATATGTAATCGTTAGAAAGCTCGTAGTTGTAGTTCTTTTATGTTAAGTAGTATTTAGTTTAGTAACACCGTGGAGGACGGACGGGTCTTTACCCACTGTATGCCTGATCCACAGCCCGTTGTGTGGCGTTTTATGTAAGACTATAAATACTCTCTACCTCCCAAGGTAGAGAGTTGGAGCTCATAATAATATTTTTCTTTCTCTCACTATAGTTCCCAACTCTCTTCCTTTCTCTCACTAGAACTTTCTCTCTCTAACATACTTATACGCCTACTCTGATTATGGTTTAGAGTGTTTGTGAAATCCAATATCCTACAATTACTGTTCATGATACTAATATCCGTGAAGATAGAAAAAAAAAATGTGTTGTGTTCTTAAGCTACAGGAAAAGGAAAAAAGTTAGGTCAAATTACAATCCTACCCATTAGTTGTTCATTCAGTCACTTGGGAGATGGGGCATTTTAGTCTTTTGGACGAAATAGTATAACAACAATTCGTTCCTTTTCTGCCCAAATGTGGTCAGAAGATTCTACCACAAAAAAATCCAGCCTTTTCCTGTCCAAATCCTTTTCCTTTTTTGAGTTTCCTTTCATAAAAAACTAGAGAACACAAAAAGTAGTATAAATCCTTTCTTTTCTCTGTAAATTACAACTCAAGAACAAACAGTAAAATGTTCAAAAACTCTTGTTACCCTAAGTGGGAACAAAGTAGAACCATCCGTGTAAGTGTAATTTACTCTTGTTTCTTTTCACCTAACCACATATATGTATAAATCCTAAACCCTTTTTACTTGTATCCAGTTAACGGCTTGAGTTGGAAAATCTTCAACAACCAGGTATGCAATCTTTCTCTAACATCTATTCAATCATAAAAATCCAATTGGTCGATTTTTAACAGATTCAATGCCACCATTAGTGATGGGTTACACTTTGATTTCTTGCTAGCCCTGTTCATAATACCTCAAACTAGCGGTTTATTTTTAAATTTTATGTATTTGGGTTCAAGTTTGTATCTTTTTTTCCCTAAGATTAGGTTCATTAGTTGTATAAAGTTAACGTGTAAGTTGAATTATGTATTTATGTTTGTATGTGTGTCTGTAGTTGTAGATCTAAATGACACTTAATGTTCAGTTATTAATTTCAGTTAGAAGGTATAGTGTATGTATTGTTTTATGTTTAGATCTGCTAGTGGAGTAAATTTAGTATTGTAGGCATTTCACCTCTAAACACTTACTTGCCATCTTTATTGATATCACAGAACATGAAGGCATGGAGATAAAGTTGACCAAAGATAGTTGAACCTGTTACCCAACCCGAACATTTTGCCAACTCATATTTATATAAGGGTCAATTGCATATGATTTCAGTGAAAGCCCACTTTATCTTGCTGCAGAAAGAAGATATTATACAATTGTGGAACGAATTCTGATGAAGTGCGGAGAAAAGTTATTTATAGGACCCAAAGGCAAAACAACATTACACGCCGCGGCCATTTCTAACTCTGCGGGTAATCTTGATCCCTGGAAATTTGATATTCAGTATAATGTTTTGCATGTATAATATAATGCCTAGTAGTTTAAATTATACTTATTATAAATATGTTAATACGAAAGCAACAAACAGACTTTGAAATTAACATTATCAAAAATCTCAAGGGCATTTTCATCACTAGACATGCTTTTATACCGGAATGGGTTTAAATAAAAAATGATACATACGTGGGTGATTGCTTATAAACTATTTTGATTTTTGAACACATACTTCATGAAAAGGTTGAATAACTGAATGACACATAAACATTGAGTGGTGATATACCTAAGCTTTTCATCACTTGACATGTGGCTTATGCGCTCTCTCTTCTCATCTTCACTTTTTAAGTTGTCACATGTCTCAATCCTCTTGTTAAGCAAATCTTCAATCACATGTTGTATGCATAGCAATAATTTTCCTAAACATTATCTCTAAGCAATTCCATACACAATGTTATCGTTTTTGGGTACGCTTCACAGGTTTAACATCGAGCCATCTTCGTTGCATGACTTGCTTATAGTTAACCATGGTATACGAATGGATTTGAGAGACAAAATAAATATACACGAGTAGATAAACACAGATATGTAAACACACGATATGATATAAAATTGTAATGAATTGTTGTGAACACAAATGACTCGAACTAGACCCTATTTAACCAAGATGAATCGACACAAGTAAGATGGTGAACCATCGTGTCGTTTCACCCAATAACCGTCCATAACTGCCTTGTTACAGGCCTAACGAATTTAACTACCAAACTAAAAGGGGCGTTTGGATCAAACATTGACCCAACCCATGTCCATTCCCCTTTTGACCCATTATACTAAAACATAAAGTAAATAATGTATTTTTAACATACAAAACATTAAAAAGAAGGTTACATCTCCCTCATAATTTTTGGATGTTAAACGCCTTGCTTCCATTGGCCTTTTCCTTCTTCACGTGATGACGACAAAGTCATCACCATTTGATGTGTTATCCTTGCTTCCTTCACTTGTAGTGCCTTCCATGTTACTATCTTTCTTGGCTTCATCTCGAGCAAACTTGCACTTCTTTCTTGGATGTTCTCCTTGTGCGTCCCCTACTTCAACGCCCATCATTGCATCGCCACATGGTTCCTTTTGACAGACCATATTTATCCTTGGCGTCTCATGCACCGATCTTCGCGCCTCTTCGTAGTAAATCTTGACTAATGCTATAAATTACCTATAGCATTCTTTCACCTCTTGCTCATTTTCCCGTGCCAATCCCAAAAGTATAGCAACATCACACCACTTGTTGTTGAATGATACGTTCATGTAACCGCCCATATCATCCACAAATTTGTACAATCCTAGCAAATCTACTTTTATTACCCCAACAACCGGCGGTAATATTCCCAACACATCTTGGCCTAAGTATCCAAGGTAAAACCATTCCAACAACTCCAAAAACTTCTTTCCCATAATCTCCCAATTTCTAAACACTAGTTTGTCGATTTTAATCAAATCTAAAAAGGATAGAAAACGGGGAAAGGTGTTTACCTTCATATGATATAGCGTTCCGTTTAGACTTAGGTATTCGTCGTCAACGTAATCTTGACTATCCTCCCTATCCATCTCCAACTCTTCCATTCCTTTGATTAAAGAACATTCGTCACTTGGATCTATTTACTTGTAATATTCCTCCATAAATTCGTGGTGACTCTTGACCATGGTTTCATCACCCATATCCAAAGTACCTTCATCCTTGTCGAACATTTATCTTATTCGACATGTACCATTGCCAAAAGTCGATACAAAACCTTGATCCTCCAGTTGGTTGATGCTTAAAACATTTAACGTGATTTCCAGTGTATAAATCACGTTTGGAATCACTAAACTTCCTTCTTTGGTATCTACAACGGCCTCTCCAACGCCATAGGAAACTATAAACTTCCTTTCCTTCTCTTCCTTGCCCTCTATCTTAAAACGATTGATCATCCGACTAAACAAGGTCCTCGTAGGACTCATGTGTTTTGCATAAGCTTTACTAACAAACCATATATTATCCCAATCACCTTGGTCGGTTCCCTCGACCATGAAATCAGTCTCAATGTGTACCTTTTCAGTTTCATAGTTGAGTTCTTCGTATGTTCTTGATGTAGTCTTCATATTGCTTTGATCTTGATCTTTGGTTTTCTTGTTGGTGTACTTCCAATATACGTGCCCTTTTTCTTGGCAAATAAAACAATGTGCCCTTTTTTCTTTTCTTGATGTCGTGGGGTTTCCAGGGTTTTTGCACAATGGTTGAGTTTTGGATAGCGGTTGGTTTTTAGAAAACGGTTGGGACTTGGAGATATTATAGGACACAACTTCTTTTAACTTATCCCTTAGTAACAGTTTCCCTTCAAGAGATAACCGTTTCTTTTGCATCCCTCCTTTTGAACCGTTGGGTGTATAATCCCTTTGCAAAAAACTTTTGTTTAACGTAACTTTTGCATGCCTTTGAATTGGCTCGTTCCAGGATTCGGAACTGTACGCTTCACAGGTTTAACATCGAGCCATCTTCGTTGCATGACTTGCTTATAGTTAACCATGGTATACGAATGGATTTGAGAGACAAAATAAATATACACGAGTAGATAAACACAGGTATGTAAACACACGATATGATATAAACTTGTAATGAATTGTTGTGAACACAAATGACTCGAACTAGAACCTATTTAACCAAGATGAATTGACACAAGTAAGATGGTGAACCATCGTGTCGTTTCACCCAATAACCGTCCATAACTTCCTTGTTACAGGCCTAACGAATTTAACTACCAAACTAAAAGGGGCGTTTGGATCAAACATTGACCCAACCCATGTCCATTCCCCTTTTGACCCATTATACTAAAACATAAAGTAAATAATGTATTTTTAACATACAAAACAATAAAAAGAAGGTTACAATCGTCATGACTGCGTATAGCCGTATATTGATCCCACCAAAAATATTCGGCTTTACAATCAAAACTCAAAAGCTAACAGTACCATCGAAGTGCTTATTTTCATCACACTGAATCCGTCTGTCTTCTGATTAATATTTTTATCAAGAACTTTCTAACCATCCCATGTACAGAAACAAAGCTTAAAGTATTATGTTAATCACGTTTAATGGTAAACGAGGGAACACAAATCAGCATTTAACTATAAAAGGTGGACGGACATTTTTGAAATAAGTAGCATGAGATTAGACAAGCAGATTTCATAATTAGAATAAGGGTACCAGTTGATATGCACGAAAATAGGCACGTTCCATACCCAACTCAAGGGATTGGTATAATAATTCATACCAACTGGCATTCGCAGCTCCTCTTAAACCCATACAGGGAATCTCACCTTATTACTAGTTATAAATGATGAATACAATTATCTTTAGATTATATAGTTATTCAACCCAGGATTTTTATTCTTCAGAGTGTATCACACATCTGCTAAATGAAAAGCCTGATCTACTTTACGCCAAAGATGAGCATGGTTGGATGCCTTTGATTTATGCTATTCATCATAATAGTTCATTAGCAACAAGGGAGCTGCTAAATGTGGACCATTCCATTGGGTATGAGATAATAAGTCAAAGTGAAATGACTACTTCACCAATTCACATTGCAGCTAGTCTTGGCCATTGTGATACAATGGAAGTTCTTATAAACAAATGTCTCGGATGCTCAGAGTTTATTGATGGTAGAGGAAGAAACATCTTCATGTTTCTGTTGAAAGTAATGCGACCAAAGTAATTGAATTCATCTTTCGAGATAAATCGTTAACAAGTCTTATCAATCAAAAAGATAACAGTGGGAACACTCCGATTCATTTACTGGTGGCTTCGAATTTTGAAATGATGGAAATGGTAATCGATAATAGGGTTGACATCCATGCCCTCAATGATGAAAAGCGCACTCCTTTGGACATAGCATCTTCAAATGTAAAAAGAGAGATATTGATTAAGGTACATATTTTCTTCTAATGATGAATTCCGGAAACCTATTGTATACATGTCCAATATTATAAGACGATTACTTTTAGGAAAAACTAAATATATTTCTTGTTTGGAATTGCTTATTAAATTATAAAATTAGCCTATAAGCAGTTTTATCCAAACGCTCTTCACCGTTAATCTGCTTTAATATTATTAGATAAGCACTTGAGTAAGCAATCTATTCACCCTGAGGTGACTTGTAACAAAAGTTTTAAAATTATGCAGGGCATTGCCGTGAATACAAACATACATAATGAAACAAGCTCTTTTGCTAAGGGTGCAAACATACATAATGAAACGAGCTCCTTGTATCCTAACTCAAGCATCATTGATTGGTACGAAAAAAAATCAGAAGCTAGAGTTAAGGAATCAGAAGCACATTTTAAGATTTTGGACAATCTTGTTTTAGTCGCCACTCTTATAGCGACAACAAGCTTTGCAGCTGCTTTTACAGTGCCAGGTGGTTTTGATAGTAGCAATGGCTCCAAACAAGGAACACCCTTTCTACTTAAAAAAATCTGCCTTTCAAGCATTTGTCGTCACTAATGCTATAGCATTCTCTTGTGCGTGTTCTGTTCTACTTGGACACATTTTGTTACTTATATATCGCAACCGTAATAATGAAGCTGATGAGACAGAACAGAAGTACATTGATGACAGAATTGTGGTTTCATATTTTCTTACAGGAATTGCACTGGTCGCAATGGCTATTGCATTTGTCACGGGCTTATTTGTTGTGATAACACCATCCCATGTTTTGGCAATTGTCATATGTGTCATGAGCTTCTTTATCATTGGATTTTTATTAATAGCTTGATTGTAATTAATGTAATCTTTAAGGAATACTTAATTTTTAATGTTTCTGGGTGAATTCAATCTTTTGATGCTTTGGAACTGGATTCGATTTTGGTTTGTTACACGTGGTTTGGTTTCTTTCAGCTTTAGGGTGTCAAATTAAACAGAACCATTGAACCAAACACCCATTTTATGATTTTCTCTGCGTTTAAATAGATTAATATTGTATCAGAGTGGTCTAAGGTTTAATGCTGATAGAAACATTTCATCTTCATTTATAACAAAATAGTAATTTGTAGCTTCCGTTAACAATATTCCAAAGTATCACATAGTATAGAGATACTATAGAGTGATTGTATGTTTCGAACCGAATGGAAATGTCCATTGCAGTTTTCTTTTGAATGTTTGTTGTAATTTGTTGATGTTAATAATATATTCACCCTTTTGCAAATATATATATATATATATATATATATATATATATATAGAGTGAGGATCAGGTGCGGATTTTTTTAATTCGTGCGGATGTGCGGATGGATCTGGACCGCCCATTCCAGATCTGATCTTGACTTTTTGTAAAAAAAAGTCAAGATCTGCGCTAATTTCACGGTAGCAATTGACCATGTAAACGATTTTTTTAATTTTTTTCCTTTTGAGGGATCGTTACTATTGTTATCTTCTTTCATTTTTTAATTTTTTCAGATTTTTCTGAGCAATTTTTGTTTTTTTGATTATGAGTTCTATCGTGATATTAACGATATTATGAGTTCTACTGTGATATTAACAATTTTACTTAATATCATTGCCTTTTTTATTACGATATTAAGAAAACTTACGGTGATATTAAAAAAATTAACTTTGATATTAAGAAAACATGTAAAAAGTAACTGTGATATTAACAATTTTACTTAAAAAGTTACTTTGATATTAGAAAAAAACTTAATATCACTGCTAGTTTAGAAACTACTGCTAGCCTTAGTGAAACTACTGCTAGCCTTAGTTAGTAGTGATATTAAGAAAGTTTGATAATTACGATGATATTAACAAAATTCATAATATCATTGTACCTTTTAATCATGAAAATGATTTTTTTTTTCTGAATTTTTTTTCAGCGATTCTTAATAAATTGTTGTCCTCTTTCTTTTTATAATTTTTTCAGATTTTTTTGAATTAATTTTATTTTTGAATGTTACTGTGATATTATCCGCACCATCCCTACTTAAAATGTAATCCGCACCCGATCCCTTCCCTATATATATATATATATATATTCCAAAGGGTTTACTAAAATAATTTTGTTTCTATGATAGAGATCAAAACCTTAAAGATAATTTTGTGCTTCTCACCTCTATCAGGAAAACTACGAGTCTTGGACCAATTTTGTTTGAGAGTAAATTACATAGTTCGTCCTTATGGTTTGCGTTGACTGCAGCTATTAGTTCTTTGATCAAAAAAATTGCACCCTTCGACTTTAAGTGGCAAACGTTATGAGCCGTTTGTCCCTCCCTCTAACGGGCCCCAGTAATTGTCGTTAACTCTTTTAACTTGTTTTCCCGTGAGGATATACTCGTCATTCGCAAACCAAAAGGACGAACGGTGTAATTTACTCTTTTTATTATTTATTTAACTATTAATACGTTAGGTTCGTTTTTGTACGTTTTTGTTCGTTTTTATACGTTTTCATACGTTTTGAAACGTTTACATACGTTTTTATCCGTTTTTATACGTATTTGTCCGTTTTCATCCGTTTTAATACGCTTTCGTCCGTTTTTCTTACGTTTTTATCCGTTTTCATTTGTTTTTATACGTTTTCGTTCGTTTTTCTTACATTTTCATCCGTTTTTGTAAGTTTTTAAACGTTTTTATCTGTTTTTATACGCTTTCATCCGTTTTTCTTACGATTTTATACCTTTTTATCCGTTTTTATATGTTTTCATCCATTTTTATACGCTTTTGTCCGTTTTTCTTATGTTTTCATACGTTGTTATCCGTCGTTATCCGTTTTCGTCCGTGTTTATACGTTTTCGCCCGTTTTTATACGTTTTCATACGTTTTTATCCGTTTTTTCATCCGTTTTTTTCGTTTCTATGCGTTTTTGTCCGTCTTTATACATTTTTGTCCGTTTTTATCCATTATATCCGTTTTCATCTGTTTTTATACTTTTTTGTCTGTTTTTCTTACATTTTCATACGTTTTTTTTCCGTTTTAAACGTTTTCATCCATTTTTATACGTTTTCGTCCGTTTTTCTTACGATTTTTTACGTTTTTGTTCGTATTTATACGTTTTTATACGCTTTCGTCCATTTTACTTACCTATTCACACGTTTTTATCCGTCTTGATCCGTTTTCATCTATTTTTATACGTTTTTATCTGTTTGTTTACATTTTTATCCATCTTCATCCGTTTGTATCCGTTTTTAAGCATTTTTGTTGGTTTTTAGAGGTTTTTGACCATTATTATACGTTTTAATCCATTTTTGTATGTTTTTATACATATAAAAATGGATGAAAACATATAAAATCGAATAAAAACGTATAAAAACGAATAAAAACTGATGAAAACGGATAAAAACATGTGAGAACATAAAAAACGGACAAAAGCATATAAAAACGGATGAAAACGTATAAAAACGGACAAAAACACATAAAAACGGATGAAAATGGATAAAAACGTATGAAAACGTATAAGAACAGATGAAAACGTATAAAGACGGATGAAAACGGATAAAGACGGATAAAAACGTAAGAAAATATGACGAAAGCTTATAAAACATATGAAAACGTATAAAAACGGACAAAAACGTATGTGAAAAAGTTAGAAAAACGGACGAAAGCGTAAAAAAACGGATGAAAACGTTTAAAAACGGACAAAAACGTATAGAAACATATGAAAATGTAAGAAAAACGGACGGAAGCATATAAAAACGGATGAAAACGTATAAAAATGGACAAAAACGTATAAAACAGATAAAAACGTATGAAAACATAAGAAAAACAGACCAAACCATATAAAAGCAAATAAAAAGTATTTTTGTGGGTTACTGTATGCTACAGGGTGCGGGTTGTGTTTCCGAAATGGTCATGTAAGCTAAAAAATGCTCAATAAATTGTCAAATAATAATAAATGACTATTTATTATTAAAATAATGTTTAAAAAATTACCGTTTGTCACAAAGCCTCTTCGTGAATTGGAGTTGCTGGATTCCTAATCCACGTCTTTGTTAGATAATGCTTAAGTTGTTTTGGTTTCAGCCGTTGTTAAATGTGGTTTATTTTCTCTTCTGTTTATCTATTTATTTTGTTGTTTCCTTTTTTTTTTTCACGTGTACACTTGCTTTTTGGTTCCTCCTCGGAGCCTTTCAATTTCATATAGCTTTAAAAAAAAAAAGAAAAAAAAAAAAAAACCGTGTTTTGTGGGCTATGCTTATGAAGTTGAATTATGCAATACTGTAGTTGGAGTTATGATCAATGAAAAAAAATTGAGGAGGTTGAGAAGTTACTACAATTATACATTTCAGATGCACTTACAAAATTAGATGCATTTCACTTTAAAATTTTTCCTCTTACTTGAAATATATGGCTAGAAATCTTTCTTGCTATTTTCATTTTAGTTTTTCTTCTCACCAGATTTCATTTCATAGTAGTTGTACATTAAAGCGGTTGAGGCAGTTATGTTTAGGAGTGAGGGTTTATTTTCAATATACAAACAATTATTGTAGGGTTGGATACTTTAACTATAGCCCTTAGGGTTATGGTTAAAAATTCCTTTTCTACATTTAAATATTTTTTTAACTAATTCAGTTACTACCTCCGTTTTTAAATAAATGTTCATTGTTGACTTTTAAACTCTTTTTCTTTCAACTTTGACTTTAAATTATTTAATTTGTGTTATGTAATACTTAATGAAAATTATACGAATGAAAATACATTTGAAACCTAATTCATATTCATATATTTTGCATCAAGTATTACATAACACAAATAAAATAATTTAATGTCAAAGTTAAATAAAATAAAAACAAAAAGCTTTAAAATTCAATAGTACATACTTATTTAAGAACGAAGGGAGTATTACCTAATGTGAGAAGGGTTTGTTATGACCGCGAGGGTGCGTTTGGTTTGTTGCTATAAATCACAATGGGTATGGGTGTTGGTATACTGTGGAATGGTAATGAAGAGTATGATGAAACCACCTACACACATAAGATATGAGGAAACCTTCATATTTTGGTATCATCAATCCATTGTGATGGACCCCATAACCAACCAAACAACATTAATAACTTTCAAAGTCATAAACTCATATCCATACACCCCAACCAAACGGGCGTAACAACTCGGCACATGTGTACAAATCGACACGCACAAAATCATATTGGTTATTTGTACTTTACTATGCTGATTATATTTTCTAATATGCACGTTGTACAAATAAACTAATTTTACCAATTATATTTTTAGATAAATACATTGCACTGTATTACATACCGTAACATATGATTAAGGTTATTCAAAGTTCAACTATATGATTCAAGAAGTTGCGTATGAAATTCTAACAGAATCACTTTTAAAATAATTATTTCTGATTTTATCTTTTTAAAATATTGTTAACTTTCTATTTTTAAACCTTGCTTTTGTTATTAAATTGAATTGTGCATAGGTTCTCCATAAATCTAGAATCTAGAGACGACACTCTATAGGTGTCTTTATAACTCTAGATTATTCTTAAGCGCGTAAACATGTAAAATAAGTTATATATATGGTTTACAAAATTATGGACGAGCTGAGTTCATATATAGTTTCGAAACATCTTTAAAATTCAGTGTATCACTATAGTACATAGTGTTATACCTCTGTAGCTAATGTCGGAAAAGTAAAATAATATTTTTAGTTTTGTTTAGAAAGACAACGTATATTGAAGAACCAAAGACAAAAACATAAGAAATGAAAGCCCAATTCTTTAACAAGAGAATGAGCCCAAGAAAAACAAAGATTTATATATGGGATTTTCTAACTTGTGTCATGGATGCACAAGCTTTTAAGCATTAAACAAACTCAAATTACCATATCTATATGTTGGTTGATATTAATAGTTTCCTTAATTTGTTATGCTTACCAAAATTATCATTTGTTTATATAGAAATAAATTTATTTAAAGAAACAAGTATGTTTATTCAATGCTTTAAACTTGTGTCATCATAGTACAAGTTAGAAAAACCCTTTATATATAACCTAATGGGTGAGCGGTATCAACAACTATGTTTTTTTATTCACCTTGCGTTTTTTTTAGCATTGTTTCCCTGGCACGTATGTTAGCCTGTTATGAGCCCAATGATCCAAAAAATAAGTATACACACAAACACTTAGGGAGGAGGGAGTGGAGCTCGGGTAGCCCATCGAGTACTTGAACTCGAGCGGGTACACCGCCCCGAGCCAATCGGGTAGTCCAATCGACTAGCCAATTCGGCTTGTGAGCTCGAGCGAGTATTGGGAGAGAAATTGTAAAAAGTGACCGTTTGGGGATTTGCCCTCTTAATATTTATGCAATAAAAAATAATAATAATAATAATAATAATAATAATAATAATAATAATAATAATAACCTCAAGTGTGTGTGTTTGTTGCAGGTACAAGAGGAGAAGAAGAAGTGTGTATGGTTACAAGGTAAAAAATTGAAGGTAGTGTTTTTTTTATTATAAGATATTTATATTTTAAACCTTATAAAATATAATGTTTACATTTTAAACTTTATAATATATACATATTTACATTTACATTATGTAATGTTTTTTTTTAAGTATGATGTAATGTTTCTTTTTTTTTTTTAAGTATTATATAATGTTTTTTTATTTTTAATGAAATGGTATGTTTTTATTTTAAATATTGTATGGGATTTTATGTATTAAAAAAATAATAATAATAAAAAAATAAATGGAATTCGGGTACTAGGGTACCACTCCCTCGACTTAGGGTAGTGTTAGGGTAAAATTGGGTAGTTTTGAGTAGGAGGGTTTTTATTGGATAGAGGTGATGTGGCACCCAGGGTATTAGGGTACCACTCTCTCCTCTCTTATTTACCAGGTTTATCTATACCCCTCACCGCTTATTTAGATTTTAAGAGCATCTACAATGCATCAAGTCTTTAAAACTTGATGCATTTAATGCTTAAGATATTTAGTGACCAAAGCTTGGAGCAAAGACTTGAGCTTTACCAGGTCTTTATGTAAAAGCTTTAGTTACAATGCCAAAAACAAAACTCTCTAAAAAGACTTCTTAGAATAGTAAAAAACTTTTTACCATTGTGGATCTTTAAAAAGAATGAAAATATAAATTTTCAAGATTCAGCTAGAATTTTAAAAAGTGCTCTCTATTCTTTTTATATTTTTCCCATTAATTTTCTACAACCCTTTGCACTTTTTAATTTTCCAAAAAAGTATCATCTAAACGCGTTTTTTTAAAATTATAACACTTTCATAGAGATAAAAACTTTCATAGAGATGAAAATTTATAGCACCTCTCCCTCCCTCCTTGTTAAAGCAATAAAAAAGACGAAAAATATAAAATTCCGTTTATTTGGTGAAAAATTAAATTTTTTTTAGGAAAGTTTTCACAAGAAATTGAAAAAGTAGAAATATGTTTAGTCGCACTTTTTGACAATTTTTTTTTAAATGTGAAAAATTCAAGTTTCAAATTTTAACTATAATTTTGAAAAGAAATATTTACACTTCTTAACATTTTTTCTTAGGTTCCTTCTACAAATCTCTTGCACTTCTCATTTTTTTCAAAAAAGATCATCTAAACACTTTTTTTGAAGTTTCAACTCTTATTTAGCGATAAAAACTCATTCATCCTCCTAAAAAAGATTACTAATTTAGGAATAAAGGAATTTTTTCAACAACTAAATACACCATCTCTCTCTTTCTCTCTTTCTAGGAACACGAAATATATAATATGCCAAGGGTATTATGTATAGAACATGTGCTATGGCACTACAACATTTACCAGTTTCTCCATCGACATATTCCCCGGCGATATCTGTCGCTGGGGAATCCGCACTAAACGACAAAAATATATCCTACGTGGCACCAATTCTCGTAGAAAAGTCAGCTAAATTACTGAGTAGTTTTCCCCGGCGACATGTCGCCGGGGATTAAACGGTTATATTTTGACCGAATATTTCTTTGTAAAACGTGGTGGGAATTTTTCCCGCTTACTTTTCCCCAGCGACATGTCGCCGGGGATTCATTTGTTTATTTTAAAATTCGTAATTAGTGTTAATTTCTTTGTAAAACGTGGTGGGAATTTTTCCCGCTTACTTTTCCCCAGCGACATGTCGCCGGGGATTCATTTGTTTATTTAAAAATTCGTAATTAGTGTTAGTGTCTCTTACCGTGACGTGGACAAGAGTTTCCCCAGCGACATGTCGCCGGGGATTCTCTTTGACTTCGTTGACTTTAACAAAAACATGGCGCCAAGAATTCCCACCAAAAACATGGCGCCAAAACTTCCCACCAAAAGCTACCAGATCTGCTTCATATATCACAAAAATCTACCAGATCTTATCCTCAAAACCACTCAACCTTGAGATCTTATCCCACCAAAATCTAATAGATCTTATCCTTAAAACCACTCAACCTCACAACCTCTTATCTTCACACAAATTTCAAAACCTGAGATGGAGCAATTTAATCCTTTTATGTGTTCTTGTGGAGCAGGAAATATTATCTCGAACGGAGTTTTCAGAGGAAAACTTGGTGTCGGAAATATTATCTCGAAGATGAGAGAAGGTAGATTGAGGTGGTTCGGTCATGTCAGGAGAAGGCCGCAAGCAGCACCGGTTAGAAGAGTCGAGGCGATAGTTGTAGATGGCGTGAGAAGAAGGGGCAGACCCAATCTCAGGTGGGAAGATAGGATTAAGCTAGACATGTCGGAGATTCTCTTGTCGGAGGACATGACCTCAGATAGAAAGGGGTGGAGAGATAGGATTAGGATTTGCGGTTAGATTTTTGGGCTAGGGGTTCTTTGGGGTTTAGGTGGTTTTTGGTGGGTTAGGCTTTTAGGCGTCCCTTCGTTTGCTTTGCCTCGGCGTTTTTCGGTTTTGGTGCCTCCCTTTTGCTTTTGCCGTAACTTTAGGCCCCGTGCGTTTCTTTGCTTTGCTCTGGGTGCTTAGGCCTGCCTGCTTTTTCTCGTCCTGCTTTTGTTTTTGGTGCTTTGTTTTGCTCTGCCTTAACTTTAGACCCCGTGCCTTTTTGCTTTTGCCGTAGCTTTAGGCCCCGTGCGTTTCCTTGCTTTGCTTTGTATGCTTAGGCTTGCCTGCTTTTTCTCGCACTGCTTTTGTTTCTGGTGCTTTGTTTTGCTCTGCGTTGCTTTTGCCTTGTTCTTTGTTGCCACTTTTTAGTCTGCCTGTGTCCCTTTGTGCTTTGTTTCTTTGTTTTTGTCTGTGTTCTCTTATGTGACCTCTTACTTGTTTGCATGTTTTTGTCTTATTTCTGCAGGTGCTTGTTGTTGTCCGTCTTCCGCTTTCTTTTCTCTTTTTTCTCACCTGCACACCCGCACTAGCCGGAGGTCTCGTTGGAAGCAGTCTCTCTACTCCCAGGTTTATCCTGGGGTAGGGGTATGATCTGTCTACATTTTTACCTCCCCCATACCCCGCTCCGGCGGGATTGGGTTCGTTGTTGTTGTTGTTGTTGTTGTGGAGCAGGAAATATAAAATTAAGAACATCACATAGAGAATATTCATCTGGATGACAATATTATTCATGTCCTCTGTCAAAGGTGAACAATCATACATTTCTTATTTATGTAAATATACAAATAATTGGGCTGTAAGCTCTTATAATTTTCTTATTATGTAACAGCCCAGAAAAGATAATGGATGCGGATATTTTATGTGGAAGGGTGTATTTGACGAGTACTTAAGAACAATCTCTGCACCAACAGAGTGCTCGAGCTGCCATGAAAAAGATCTTAGGATAAGGTTGCTGGAAACACAAAAACATGTGCTAGAGACAAGAGTAAGGTTGCGGGAGGCCAAACTTGAAATGGCAACGATTCCTGACAACCACGCATGTCAGTCGGATGCATTACTTCGTGAGCTGTTAGGTGACATGGAAAATATTCGTATGTAGTAGTAGTAGTAGTAGTAGTAGTAGTAGTAGTAGTAGTAGTAGTAGTAGTAGTTGTTGTTGTTGTTGTTGTTGTTGTTGTTGTTGTTGTTGTTGTTGGGGGATCAAAGTAGTAGTTGTTCTTGTAGTTGCTGTGTAACCATAACATACCTACTCATCCGTTGAACGTCTAATGTGTAACCATAACATACTGACTCATCCGTTGAACGTCTAATGTGTAACCATAACATACCGACTCATCCGTTGAACGTCTAATGTGTAACCATAACATACCGACTCATCCTTTGAACGTCTAATGTGTAACCATAACATACCGACTCATCCGTTGAACGTCTAATGTGTAACCATAACATACCGACTCATCCGTTGAACGTCTAATGTGTAACCATAACATACCGACTCATTCGTTGAACGTCTAATGTGTAACCATAACATACCGACTCATCCGTTGAACGTCTAATGTGTAACCATAACATATCGACTCATCCGTTGAACGTCTAATGTGTAACCATAACATACCGACTCATCCGTTGAACGTCTAATGTGTAACAATAACATATCGACTCATCCGTTGAACGTCTAATGTGTAACCATAACATATTGACTCATCCGTTGAACGCCGGGGATTCACTTTGACTTCGTTGACTTTAACAAAAAATATATATTGATGAGACTTGACGAAACAGAGTAGATATATAGCTATGGGAAAAAGAAAAATATTAAATTTATGATGAACTAATATGGTTCTTAATTCGTGTTTGTTAAATGTGATATTGTTTCTTGCTCGTTTAACATGATACGTATACCAATGCACCTATACTTGGTTGTTTAACATGATACGTATACCAATGCACCTATACTTGGTTGTTTAACATGATACGTATACCAATGCACCTATACTTGGTCGTTTAACATGATACGTATACCAATGCACCTATACTTGGTTGTTTAACATATCGACTCATCACGTCTAATGTGTAACCATAACATATCGACTCATCCGTTGAACGTCTAATGTGTAACCCGTAACATATCGACTCATCCGTTGAACTTCTAATGTCTAACCCTAACATATCGACTCATCCGTTGAACGTCTAATGTGTAACCATAACATATCGACTCATCCGTTGAACGTCTAATATGTAACCGTAACATATCGACTCATCCGTTGAATGTCTAATGTCTAACCCTAACATATCGACTCATCCATTGAACGTCTAATGTGTAACCATAACATATCGACTTATCCGTCGAACATCTAACGTCTAATGTATAATAGAAGTGGACATTTTAAGTCTTTCTTTGACAATTTTTACCTTAAATATTTTTGCTTATGTTATAGTTTTAGATAAAATAATACGTGAACTTTTACCTTAAATATACAAAGGAGTAACAACTTATTGATAAACATTAAGTTTACGTATAAAATAAAATTAAGTTAATTTTAAAAAATAGAATTTTATTTTTTTTATCGATAAACATTAAGTTTCGTTTACTTAAAAAAAATATATATATAGTTTTCCCCAGCGACATGTCGCCAGGGATTGTGTTTGACTTCGTTGACTTTCACGTAACAACACATATCATTATTTTTAACGATAAAATTAAATTAAATTAATATTCCCCGGCGACATGTCGCCGGGGATACCCACCCACCAAAAATTTCGTTATCGCGCCAACTACGCTAAACGACAAAAAAATCGCCGGGGAAAATGTTTGATGATAAAGTAGATCTGGATTCCTCCTTCACTGCAGAAAGCGAAAAAAACTTTACCCTCCTCCCTTGGCCATTTTTGCAGCAATATAGCTGTAAGATATTGGATTTCACATACACATCAAACCATGATACAAAGTAGGCGTACAAGAGGTTTTAGAGAGAGAAAGTTAGAGGTTTGGGAACTTTAGTGAGAGAAAGAAAAATCTTATTATGAGCTCCAACTCTCTACCTTGGAAGGTAGAGAGTATTTATAGTCTTTACATAAAACGCCACACAACGGGCTGTGGATCAGGCATACAGTGGGTAAAGACCCGTCCGTCCTCCACGGTGTTACTTAACTAAATACTACTTAGCTTAAAAGAACTACGACTACGAGCTTTCTAACGATTACATATACTTGAGGTGACCGACTCTTTAATACCTGGAATTTCTAATTCATAACAATCTCCCCCTAAGGGAGGTCACCTCAAGCATATACTAAAATTACATTGAATACAAATAGATATTACATTAAAAATTGTTCTTGCATTCTTGATGTAGTACTTTGCTCCGAAGCTCGTAGTCATTGATTCTTCTCATTGCATGTTTGGTTAATCCAAGTGGAGGTCTTTTACTAATCCACGTGATAATAATTTTGAGCCAGCTTTTGAGATCATCAGCTAACAAAAATCTCTGAGACATCCATTGTGGTGTTGGTATTTTGTGATGTTGTGACTTTCGGACCGACATGCTCACATTCTGGATCATGATATTTTCTCATCAGAGTAGCGGAAGCTTTCGTTGATTCATGATATTGGCAGCAGCGTAGCAGAAGCATGGGGTGAAAATATCAGAGTCATTGATGCACTTATCATGATTTCTTGAGAAATGAATGTATTGTGTGAGCATGCGGCTATGGATTGACCGCTTCATTCTGATCAGCTGCAAACGTCGGGTGTACCTGCATACAACAGTTAGCAATAAAGCGCACGAAAGTGTCTTTGATCACTTTCGTTGAATTGAGGTACACGGCCCACGGTTCCCCGTTGATCAGTACAAGTACTGCCTGTGATCAGGTATAATTTCGAAGAATTTCCTTGACAGGGTTTCGCAGCTGCTCTAGTTGTTCTCAAACCGGAACGTCTCAAAGAAGACAACACGGAGTGAGTGAACCAGCGAATAGAGATTCACTGATTGATGAAAAGAGATTTGAAAAACAATCGTGTATTGCTCAATAGAAATTGTTTTTGCAATACAACGAAGGTTTTAATGAAAATCAATTATCAATCATAAAACACCTTTTGATTTGAAATATTCGAACACGGTCGATGTGCTAAAGAAAAGAGTTTTTAAGCACAATGACCGGTTTTTCAAAGGTATCCGTCAATCCATAACCTGAACCAGGATTGATTCAAAAGATTGAATCGCTCCATTGTTTCTGTTCAGTTGTCACATGGTTGATCTATTGAATAGATCTCACATGCCACCTACCAGGAGCTTGTTTGATGTTGGCTCCAGAAGGCTTTCCATCTTCATTGTGAATATTTTTACATATCACTCGGATGTTCTGGCAATACCACAAGGATAATGCGTAGGACTCAAGGTATAATCTCTCTTTCCACATTGTGTGAAACAGAGAGTCTTCATTGAATGTGTCCTAATGAGATTTATGGATGATCTCGTGGCTCTAGACTCAATTTGTGCATATTTGGATCCTGTATCGGAGACTAGGGAGAGGGTCTCCTTCTTCAATATCAACAATCTCTAAGAGAAAGTCGATAGATAATGTCGGTTCCCCGTGAGAATGAAACAAGTCCTTTTAAGAGGAACTTGAGTGGTTTGGGAAGTTGAAGTGCAGTGGGTCACTGGGTCCATGACGTCTTGTCTTCAATACCGATGTTACCTTGGTAACCATCAGTAGCAAATGAATTGAACCCGGTTTCTGCCCTAAGGTTGAATAATTGGAGGGCTATTTGGTTTCACCCTTTTCTCATTCAATTCTTTTTCATTCTTCAACCCCTTCAGTGCTTACCGAGACTTCATAGCTAGAACCTTGTTGGGTTTATTCCAGTACTAGCTCGGACTCAGTCCGCACTCTTCCCATATCTCATTTTTCTCCTTTTTCAATATACGTAAGGACTTCTACACTATCTAGTGGATTGTCCCTGGGTAGATCCCTCCGGTTCTGGCGGATCATAGGAACAAATACCTAACCTTATCATCCTTATATCACCATACATAAAGTAAAGTTGGTCGGTCTATTTGGTATTGTTCATCTGCCATTGGAACCAATTGAAAACCATTTGAAAATCAATCCAGATACTTGTGATATATTATCAAAGCATTTTGTACCTGAATTGTTTTTGATATTTTTAGAACAGGAGCTCCCCCTCAACATGTGCATCAAGTGTTTGAAATCGTTTTGCACACGGAGGCAAGAGAAAGAATTAACTTCTTTGATTACCATTTTCTAAAAAATATCAACATCACTTCCCTAATCAAATCAAGTAGATAAAGCATTTTGGGGAAGGATGAGGTTTTCATAAGCTAGCTCCCCCTCAATATGTGCATAGATATTTGAAACTGTTTTGCACATATTAGGAGAAGACTGCACATTGAGATAAGTTGATCACGTTTTAAATATTTGTGCTTTAAGATAGATGCTCCCCCTCAACATGTGCATGGAAAATTTGAAATCGTTTGGCACATGTGGGAAGGAGAGCATGTACATCCTTATAAAACCATTTACTGAATTATCAGTTTAAATCCAATTTAAATCACAAATTCTCCCCCCGATCACAATTATCAAATCATTTGAGATTTGTGATCTCTGTAGATTTAAATTGATTTTGAAAGCTTTTAAGGAGAATTGTGACTTGATTATGAAAACGTTTTAACTGATAAGGATCGGATTGTGAAACTTTAGACTCCATTGAATTAAACATGCATGATTATCTTTTGAAAACAATTGAATGACAAATAACCTTTTAATTTAATTGAAATCATTCTCCCCCTCAATCAAGGACATAGGTTGTTGATTGAGAGATAGATATTTTGACAAATAAGTCCAGATGATTATCAAAAATAGAGTCCGAGTTATTTTTCAAAACAGCTAGTTTTCATTAGATAGTAAGGATTAGTTAAAAGAATCAGAGCAAGAAATATGAAAATATCTAAAGCATGGCTCTGTTCTATCTTTGAAAAGCGGGTTACTGCCTGAAATGACAATAAACCATTGTTTCTCTTTCTCCCAAAAATATTTTTTGATTTTTTTTTAACATTCGAACAGCATCTAAAGACCCGTGTCATTCTTTGAATGACAACACAAAATCCGTAGATGATATCGAACAAGGAAAAACATGATAAAATAACAATATTTTTTTTTGAAATTTTTCAAGATTTTCTAATTTTTATGGATTTTTGAAAGTTTTATATTTTTCTATTTGATTTTTTTTAAGGTTTTATAATTTTGTATTTTGTTTTTTAAAAAATATTTACCGGGGATAGATGAAGGAAACCTTTTACTCCTCTTCTTCCTCTTGAAGACGTTTGAGTGTTTCTGGTTGTAGGCTCTTAAGACCCAGTCGTGGAAGAATAAACTCAAAACGTTCTCTAGGAAGAGCTTTGGTGAAAATGTCTGCTAACTGGTATTCAGTCCTCACAAAGTAAAGTTCCACCACACCGTTTTCAACTTGCTCCCTGATGAAATGATGTCGAATGTCAATGTGCTTTGCTCTTGAGTGTTGTACGTTGTTGCATGAGAGAGCAATAACACTTTTATTATCACAGTACAGAGGGATTTTGTTAAATTCAAAGCCATAGTCAGATAATTGGGATCTCATCCATAGGATTTGAGCACAACAAGATGACATGGCTATGTATTCAGCCTCTGTAGAGGAAATAAAAGTACTCATTTGCTTCTTTGAAGACCAGCTCACAAGCTTATCACCCAAAAACTGAGCACCTCCAGACGTACTTCGACGAGTATCTTGACATCCTGCATGATCAGCATCTGCATAGGCTGTTAGTGACATACCGGTGTCCTTCGGGTACCAAAGTCCCATATTGATGGTTCCTTGGAGATACCGAAAGACCCGTTTAACCGCTTCAAGGTGCTTTTTAGTAGGCTTAGCCTGGTATCTAGCACACATGCAAACAGCGAACAAGATGTCTGGTCTACTAGCTGTGAGGTACATCAGGGATCCAATCATACTACGATATTTCGTTTGGTCTATCATGATCCCTGAGTTGTCCTCATCTAGTTTTGTACGTTCAATCATGGGAGTGTCAACAGAGTCACTAGAATCGAATCCAAATTTCTTTAAACTCTCATTTGCATATTTAGATTGATTTATGAAAATGCCTCCAGGACTTTGTGAAATTTGTAATCCCAAGAAAAATGACATTTGTCCCATCATCGACATTTGAAATTTTGAACCCATTTCATTTGAAAAACGGTCACACTCATTGGGGTCAGTCGAGGCAAAGATGATATCATCAACATAAATTTGAACGTGAATTAAATGTTTGCCTGACTTTCTGGTGAACAGTGTAGGATCAACTGCTCCTTTGCTGAAACCGGTAGATAGAAGAAACTTTGATAGCGTATCATACCATGCCCTTGGAGCTTGCTTTAACCCGTACAGAGCCTTCTTCAAACGATAGACGTGAGTAGGATGCTCTGGATTCACAAAGCCTTCGGGTTGGTTGACGTAGACGACTTCTTTAAGATCTCCGTTCAGAAATGCCGTCTTTACATCCATCTGATAGAGTACCATGTTCTTACTAGCAGCATTAGCCAAGAAGATTTTGATTGCCTCGATATGAGCAACAGGAGCAAAAGATTCTTCAAAGTCAATACCCTCCTCTTGATTGTATCCTTTAGCCACCAATCGAGCCTTGTTCTTTAAGACATCACCATGCTCATCAAGTTTCACTTTGAAGATCCATTTTAGAGCAATGATCATAGCACAATCTGGAGCAGGTACTAATTCCCATACATCAAGTCGATCAAACTCATGAATTTCTTCTTGCATGGCATTGAACCAGTTGTCTTCATTCATGGCAGTTTTAACATCTTTTGGTTCGATCTTAGAGAGTACGGAGTTGAAGAAGCACCATAAGGCATCGGTTGCAAGTTGTTTCCGTGTTGATACTGGACGAGAGAGATTTCCAATGATGTTGTCTAATGGATGATCGTGAGTCCATTTTCTAAGGTGTTCATGTGGCAGTTGTTGAGGGACTGAGGTAGCAGAGTCGATGTCTCCTGAAGAAGATGGTTCTGATGATGATTCAGGAGCAAATATGTTTTCAAATGGAGCATCTTCAGGAGTAGCAAAGGGATTAACTTCATCATTGATGCCAGAAACAGTTCCATGATGTACATTCGAAGATTGATGATTTGTTGATGAGACTGAGTTATCAGCAGCAGGTGCTTCTTGACTTAATGATATTGAGACTGAAGGATTGACTTCATTCTCAGGGATACGAGCAGCCTCTGTTGTGGGAATTGACAGTTCAATAACACTTGGCTCATAGAGTTCATCAAACATAGGATCAAACAATTTCTTTAAATCATCTTCAGATGGAGGTACATATGGAGTTGCTGGAGAAGAATTTGGTATAAGGGATGAACCAATGGGACTTTTTTGAAGTGCGGGTCCTGAACTAGATTGTCCAGGAGCCATTTGACCGGTCAGCTCATCAAACGTGACTTGAATTGTTTCCATGATATTTCGGGTTCTCTTGTTGTAGATTCGGTATCCTTTTCTGTTTGGTGCATAACCTACAAATACTCCAATGTCTGCTTTAGCTCTAAGTTTGCCTAAATCTTGGCCCTCATTAGCTGGATAACACAATGCACCGAACACACGAAGGAATGAAAGATTAGGTTTTATGTTGTGGACAAGTTCATATGGAGTTTTTCCATGAGCAGTGTGAATCAGGGATCGATTTTGGGTGTAGCATGCAGTGGCGATGGCTTCACCCCAGAGAAACATTGGAACTTTTGAGTAACTAAGCATTGTCCTTGCGGCTTCCACAAGAGTTCGATTTCGTCTTTCAACTACACCGTTCTGTTGAGGAGTTCGAGGAACACTTCTTTGATGACTGATTCCAATACTTTCATAAAACTCACTAAGTTGTTTGTTAACAAACTCATTTCCATTGTCTGTTCGGATGATTCTGACCGTTTTGTTAAGACGAACCTGCAGCTGTTTGATGAGTTTGATGATGATATCTGGAGTTTCATCCTTTGTCTTTAAGAACTTTACCCAGGTGAATCTAGAGAAATCATCAACCACAACTAACACATATTTCTTCCCAAAGATATTCTGCACTCTCATGGGTCCACATAAGTCCATGTGAATTGTATGAAGAACTTCTGTGACAGAGTTAGTAGGTTTGGGTTTATGGGCATACTTCTTGCTTTTTCCCAATTGGCATGCTGAACAAAGATGATCCTTTTCATACTTAAGTCTAGGTAAACCTACAACTAAGTCCTTTCTGGAGAGATCATTGATGGTGCCGAAGTTCAAGTGATTGAGACGACGATGCCATAACCATGACTTTGTTTTAGAAGCCTTTGACAACAAGCAAATTGGAGAAGACTTCATCATATCTTCGATAGAGATGGTGTATAGATTTAAACCACGTGAACCTCTTAAAAGTTCCTTACCATCAAGTTCTCTAACGAAACAAGTATGTTTTCTGAAGGCTACTTCTAGATCAGAATTGCAGAATTGACCAACAGAGAACAGGTTATGACCAAGACCTTCTACATAATATACTCTGGAGATAACACTTTTACCAACAACATAATCTCCATAACCCATAATTGCACCGAAATGATCATTCCCGAATCTAACTGTCCCGATAAATTTGCTCACGAAGTTCATGAGCCGCGACTGGTCACCAGTCATATGCTTGGAACAGCCTGAGTCCAGGTACCACAGAACGATTTGAACGATCTGCAGTTGAACACAGACAAGAATGGATAACTGGATAATTGGGATCCCCATGCAAGAATGGGTTCCATTTGGTTAGTAACAGTGATTGGAACACCCACATCAGAAACAGAAACATTCATCTCAGAAATTGAATCAATGGAGTTATTATGAATAGATGCAGTACTAGTGTCCGTATTTGCCCTATTTAAAGTATGTTCACTTCTTAAGGGAATAGTTCTACCAGTAGGCATCCATTTTCTAGTGGGCATTGTCTTATTAACCTTATGGCCAACAGGTATCCATTGATAACCTATCTTACTAAATGTTCTTCCTGTGGGCTTCCACTGTTTTCTAACTTTCTTTCGCCTCTGCCTTTTAGCTTTTTTAACATGATTTTTTGCATTAGCAATATTAACTGGGGGTATGACAACATTAGACAAAACATTCACACCACATTCATGATTAGAGACAGAATTCAAGCAGACATCATTACAAGGTTTGCAAATAGTATCAGAATTCGAATTAATTACAGTACGCCTATGGCTAATACTAGAATCAACACGATTCATTTTATTCGACTCAAGCTTAAAGTTCCTAGGTTGGTCTTCTACTCTCTTCCAATGCACATTCTTAGCTTGCGAGGTCCTATCATTCCTTGTATTGTCTTGAGACTTTGACATGCTCGCTTTAATGTCACTGATTACTCCTGTAGAGGGAATGGGAACATTAGTTGGTTTTGCTACTCTTTGCATCTCCTGTTTAGATGTGCCGGGATCTGAATTACATGCAGGCACACTAAGGTTCACTTTCTTAACACTAGAAGTGTTGGGATTTGTACTTCTAGAAGGCACACTAGAGTTCGCTTTCTTAGCATTAACATATCAACTACTTGAAGGCACACTAAGGTTCACATTCAAAACATCGGGCATCGAATGAATATCATACTTGGCACTAGGCATAGAACATGGAATCAAAGGATTAACTCTCTCACCTAAGGACTTTGGGCATATTGTAATTAAGCATTCTAGAATTTCTTGAGATCGTTTGGCATATAAGCATGCATGCCCAATTGCATTGTCAAGTGGTTTCTCTAATTTATCCTCTTCAACAATCTCACGTAGACATTCTAGACAATCCTTAAGGGATGAGAAATATGTTTGAATAGCAAGTTTGTTATTCCTGAGATGAGGGAGAACATATTTCACAAACAAAGCATATTCATTACAAGAGTGAACCTTTGATACACCATTCTCCCCATTGGTCATTGGCATTTTCCCTTTTACCTGACTCTTCAGATTCTCAATTTCCTTTTGCAATGAAGCTATTTGTTCGTTATTTTTGTTACGAGTGACCTTTATTGATTCAAATAACTCATTGAAATGACGTTTAACCTTTTCATTTTCTTCTAGAAAACTTTCGTTTTCTTTTTGTAATGCATTTACTAAGTTTTGAAGATGAAACGTTTTAGAATTCTGAGAATCTAAAGGAGGAGGCATTTGGGAGTCTGTCACATTGTTCTTTTGACCCTTTAATTGAGAGATTTGGGCTTTCAACTTTCTGATCGTGTTACAATGACCTTGAATCTGTTCATCACGTTTGTTAATTTGAAAAATTGCATCAAACTCTGGAGCATCTGAGGATGTCTTGATATTTGAAGTTTTGACATTTTCTTTAAGGTGTTGATATTTTAGTTGTAAATTAAAATGCTCAACCTCTAGGTTAGAAAAATGTTTAACCAAATTGTCGTGATCATCTAGTTCAATTTTCTCATTTAGTTTAGAATTAGTCTTTTCAAGCTCAATGACATGATCATGGGAGACTTTCAGGGCAACAGATAATTCATGAAATTGAGAAGCATTAATGGAACAGTTTGTAGCACTGAAAAACACATCTTGAGTAATACATTCAGAAATAAGAGTCTCATTCAATGTATGCAAGTTCTTCCTCTCAATCTCATTATATTTTAGTGCTCGCTCATAGTCACTAACCTCAACTATCATTGCATCAAACTCCTTTTTCATTTCTTTAATGTCTAAGTTCATTCCCTTTTTAAGACTTTCAAAATGATCTTTTAGTTGTTTAAAGAAAGGCATGACTTCAGTTAAATAACATTCTTTCGTTTGCTCAAAACCCCTTTCCCCTTCAGTTATACCAGTGGGTGTGATCCTTTTCTTACAAGTTTTCTCAAAATCAACAAATAGTTGAAAAATAACATATTGACTGATTAAGGTCTTGCTTTTAGTGGCAATAGTCCTAGGAACTAAATGCATTGGTGTATTGGGAGGATACACAGTCGCTGAAGGCATTTTCCTAAAGGGGGGGTTTGTTACAACAAGATTCTCTGCTTTTTGCTTATCTAAATCCTTTTTCCATAACACTTGTTCGGGTGTTAACAACGTCTGAGGTTTAAACATGTTCAAGGAAATCCAATTCTCCTTCTTGTAATCATGGGGTGTGATATTTATTTTCTTCTCTTTACATTTAGGATCATCTAATTTTTTGTTCATCTTTTCCCTAGTGACTTCATCTGATTTCTTATCTTCCTTAGTGCACTCAACGCAACTAGGTTTCTGTCTAGGTTTAAGGATTTCATTGCCATCATAAAGAACCTTATGAGCATTTCTAGCCTTTTTAATGACCTCTGGATTTGGTTCCTCAACAAGGGGAATGCTATGCTTATCGCTTAAGACTCTATGCTTAGTGATTAAGTGAGCAGTCTGAATGGTATTTCCTTGTACGTACAACTTATTTTCAAGTTTGTTTTTCAAGGTTTTTAGATTAGAAAAATCATTCAAAAGTTTTGATTCCTTAGCACTAAATTCTTGCTTAAGCATTTTAACATTTTCTTGAAGTTTTTGTTTTTGCTTAGCAGTTTTAGAAAGCTTTTCTTGTAAGGAGTTTAACTCTTGTTTTAATACTTCTTCTCTAAACCTACTTTTTCTAATAGTTGTACGCATTTGGTCATCCATTTCCTGCGCACGGGTGGTCAACTCAAATTTTGCACGTTGTTCATAAATAGCAACACATTCTTTATAGGCATTCAGTTCAGAGATGACAGAATCATTAGGGGCATATGCAGTGAATTCATCAAAAACATAATCATTATTGACTGCAGAAGATGCATCACTTGGTACAATCTCACTTTCACTTTGTTTCACATATTGATCATATGGGACAACATTTATATTACCCATATTTTCAATATCTGACTCAATAAATACAGTTAATTGTACTTCGTTATGTATCTTTTGCTCATCAACTTCATCGTATAATTTTAATACCTCAGAAATGAGTTTGTCTTTGGATGGACCAGCTTGTGGTGATGAAGAGACTTTAGGAGAGACCATTGGAGAAATGCTAGCCATGAAGATGGTTTGTGCAGTGGGTTCTTCATCAACATCAGAGTCGTATGCATCACAATCAGCTACTTGAAAGGTATTCTAATGATTATGGCCTATCTCCTAAATTGGTTGCTCATCCACATCTGCATCATATGTCTTAGCATTTCCCTCAGCCAAGAACAACAACTCCTCTTCATCCAAAGCTGCACCATTATCCTGAGCTTGCACAAGCAACATCTTATCCCTGAAGTACTCGGCATTCTGAGGGCGTTTTGGCGATGTGCAGTTCCTTGCAATGTGTCCCTCACCTCCACAATTGTAACATTTGATTGGCTTTGTTTGACCCTGATTTCCATTCCTTCCCCTATTCTGATTTGCAGCATAACCTCTACCAGCTCCACCTCTTGCTTGTTCGTACTGTCGTTCTTGAACTGGCTGCACCATAACCTTCCCATCTCTGACAGTGGCTTGATTGTGTGGATTGGAAGCAGTTCTGAGATTGTTGTTGGTGTGTGGAAGAGAGTTCATGTTTTGACTAATCAGGAGAGCTAGTTGATTAATGAAGTTTCCCACGTGTGCATCAGCATCAGCTTGTTTGAACATAGGATCAGGAATGAGTTTGTGATTACCATTACCCATGGGTATGACTTGTGAGGCTTTGGTTGTGATTCCAATGTTTGAGTAGAAGGCAGTTGAATCATTTGATAAGCTTGTCTCTCCCTGGTTGGTTTTGAACTGATTAAGAATACTTTTTTCAAACATAGCATGTCTCTCATTCTGAAGGAGGAAGGCATAGAGTTGCTCATAGTTTGTATTCTTCAATCCTTTGGTTAGCTTTACAGAGGTGACAAACTTGTGCCATTCGGGATTCATGTTGTTCACAAACTTTGAGTTCAGCTGAATGTTTGGCATAGTCATTCTGATGTTCCTCATATCATTAACAAGCTTGTGGAATCTCACATAGTACTCATAAACACTCTCATCCGGTTTCATCTTGAAGTGTTCAAATTCATCATAGAGTTGTGATTCTCTGTCTTCCATAGTTAATTCAGATCCTGAGAGAAGCATCTTGACATTATCCCATACTGCCTTGGCTTCGGTGTTGTGATTGCTCAGCTTGTAGATATCTTTTGGAAGACCTTGAAGTACGATGTTAGAAGCCCTGATATCAGCATCGAATCTCTTTTTCTCCTTATCATCGAGCTCATCATATGTATTTGGTCTGTCAATTCCATAGATCATTGTTCCATCTTCAGCTGTATCAATTAAGTCTCTAGTAGTCTCAACCCGATATGGTCCTTCATCAATGGATTTGAGAATGTTGACTCCATTTTCCTTTCCAAGACAGTACAATCTGATTCGTTGAGCCCAAGCGTCGTAGTCAGTTCTGTCAAGCATGGGTGGACGAGTATCTGAACCAGCTGCTTGAACATCCTCGGCAACAGTGGAGATGATTGTAGGAACGTTGGTAGACATGATGATAGATTAAACGGGATTTTATAACTCTATGATTAAACCGGGAAATAGATTCTTTCACTGGATTTTACTAAATCAAGAGAAAACCGTATTCAAAGGATATCACCCAAGTCGCTAGGAAACCTTGAACCAAGTCGCTAAGTGCCAAGTCGCTATAGACACAAGTCGCTATATAACAACTCGCTACAATCCAAGTCGCTAGCAAAATTTTGACAGCAAGTCGCTAAGCACCAAGTCGCTAATTTGTCAAGTCGCTAAATAGCAACTCGCTAGGTACCAACTCGCTAACACCAAGTCGCTAACAATATAAAGTACAAGTCGCTAACTTACAACAAGTCGCTACGCGTAGTGGAGAATCCACTAAGTGTACTTTTTGTCGGCTTGTCTCAATAGACAAGTCGCTAGGACCAAATCGTTACCAAATACCACTCCAACTCGCTAACTTTTTATGAATCAAGTCGCTATGATGAATATCACACCGAGAACCAAGTCGCTAGCAAGAAAATCACCTAAACACCACTTTTCAATCCAAAAACAACCCAACCACGATGATTCAAGCCTTCAAAGTCAAAACCTAAACACTTGTGATGATTCTAAACACAAAAGTACTATCAAAATCCAAACTTTAACACTAGAAATCAACCAAATGATGCAAAAACCACTGAACTTTTTCAAACTCAAAACCACCTAAAAACCACTAGAAATCCAAAGATATGTAAGAGATGATCTAACCATGGCTCTTGATACCAATTGTAAGATATTGGATTTCACATACACATCAAACCATTATACAAAGTAGGCGTACAAGAGGTTTTAGAGAGAGAAAGTTAGAGGTTTGGGAACTTTAGTGAGAGAAAGAAAAATCTTATTATGAGCTCCAACTCTCTACCTTGGAAGGTAGAGAGTATTTATAGTCTTTACATAAAACGCCACACAACGGGCTGTGGATCAGGCATACAGTGGGTAAAGACCCGTCCGTACTCCACGGTGTTACTTAACTAAATACTACTTAGCTTAAAAGAACTACGACTACGAGCTTTCTAACGATTACATATACTTGAGGTGACCGACTCTTTAATACCTGAAATTTCTAATTCCTAACAATAGCACATCCATAAAATCAACCATCACCAACTACACGAGCACCTCCATCACCACCACCGCATCCACCACTTCAACGTTACCCACCACAACCGGCGTTACACGAGCACCTCCATCACCACCACCGCATCCACCACTTCAACCATCACCAACCATTCGAGCACCTCCATCACCAACAATTTGTTTTTGGTTCGACGTACACGACACAGGTGGTTTGGTTGTATATATTTTTTTTCTAATTTTGTTAATTATAATATGATTTGGTTAAACAAGATTATTATTGTTGTAAGAAGTTGTTAATTAGAAAATTTTGTTAAGTAATTTTTTTTTGGTTTTGGCAGTAGGCGACAGCAGCCAAGAAGGAGAACGAGCCGAGTTATAATTTTTTTTCTTAGTTGAATTTTGTTAGGTGACAGCAGCCACAGCCAAGGTATGTTATAATTTTTTTTCTCGTTTTGGTATCCCGGGCGACATATCGCAGGGGAATGTTTATTGTTTAAATTTTGTTAGTTTATAGTTATTATTAGTTGAATTGCCTTGAAATGTGCTCGTTTATAATTATAATAAGTTGTCAATGATAAAACTTTGTTGATATAGGCCGTTTGTTTTCTTTGTGTTATTACCTTAAAACTTTGTTGATATGAGCCGTTTGAACCCTTTAGGAATGTTTTAGGAATTTCTATATTATTTTGTTGACATGCTTATATTATTTTGTTCATGAATTTCTATATCTTATGCTAATTGTACTTGTACAGATGTCGTCAGCAGATGTTGCACGGTCCCACGGCGGTGACGGTGGCGGTGAGGATCGTCCCCCTCCAGACCGCGTACCCACCGGTTACTGTGCAGGCTTCATTAACCGAGGTAAGAATTTCTGGATTATTGTAATACAAGCATAAATTTGATACAATATATTGAACTTGCTTGCCTTGAATTTTTATGACTTTATCACTAACTTGATTTTGCAGGAAAAGGTAAACGAAAGCCCAATTTGGGCGGCAGGGGAGCGAGCAGGCTGAATACCCGCGACAAGACCCGGAACCTTTCGCTAAAGGCAATCGCAGAAGAAAAAGGTCCCGTCTCGATCAATTTTGATGTGGGTGACAAACAAACCCCTAAACCCTCTCGGCCCCCATGCGGCTCACTGGTCTAACTACATCGGGGAGGTCGTTAGGAGTGTGCTGTTTTACTACCCTTCTTGGGAGAAGGTCCCGAAGGAGAAGAAGGCTGATGAGTGTGCAAATACTCATTATTTTTGTACCATTTAAACTGCAAAAACATCTGAAAACACTCAGAAATGCATCAAAATGATAAAAATATCACAAATAAGTGTTTTATGTGTTTCAAATGCAAAAATACCAAAATCAAATGAAAAACATATCAAGTTTGCATAATTGGCAGTTTTAGTCCCCCAAGTTTCAAAAATTGTCAAAAACAGTCCCTGGTAAATCAAAATAATGAAAAATGTTATTTAAAGTCCCTAGGGATTCATGAGTTGTCAAACTTGGTCCTTGAATGAATCTTTGGTCAAATGGCAGAAGAGGTCCTTAAAGTTTGAAAAATGACATAAATAGTCCTTGGATATTTAAAAATGGAAAATAATCAAAATTGGTCCTTGTACTATTCATAAATGGCAGGATAGGTCCTTGTGATAAGTTTGGAAAAGCTACAGGTTCAGTCCCTCAAGTTTGGTCGAATTGCACAATTGGTCCTTGTGATTTACTAGCTACTAAACCAAACGGACCCGTTGTATTATTAAACCCAAATCCAACCCAGCTGGCCCAACTCCAAGCCCGAACCCACGTTTAAAATATAAAAACCGCCCTCCCACTGTGCATCTCCCTCACCCACACCTGCTATCCCAAAACCAGGGTGGTTTTCACCACCACCTGTTCCCTCCACCTCACCCCAGCTGTCTAAACCACTCATCACCACCCCTTTCCACCTATACATCAGCCCACAAAGCATTTAATGCTTCCCCACCATCAAACACTCCAACCTCACCTCAAAACCTGTTTTTACTGCCAAATCACCCCCAGCTCCATATCTACTTCTCATTTTGTCCCCTAATACCTCCACAATCTTCCAAAATTCCTTAATTGAAGAAAACCTGCTCTAATCCACTCAAAAGACTTTTGGCGCCAAAATTCATTTTGATGGCTAGGATCTGTTTCAGAGCACCAATGGTCAAGATTGTTGATGGGAAATGTTCAGAGGCATATGGGGAGTCTCAAAATGCTATAAAGAAGAGAGGAGATGCAGTGTAAAAATCTATCTAGTTTTAATTTAGTTAATGTATGTCATTTTCATTAATTTTACATTTCCAGTATAACTTTAAGCTTTCAAGTACTCTTGATATCAATTTCAGTGTAATATAAATCTTTTGTAATCATCAATTCCAAGTTTTCAGTTGCAAATTCAGTTTATGCAATTTTCATTTCAAAAATCTCAATATGTGTTAATATTGTTGTTAGTTGTTGCTTTGGACTTATAAGCTAACATAAGCTCCTATATAGCTTATTTAAGCTATTAGAAACCTTAAAACTCAGTTTAGAAGTAAAAAAGCAAAAATACCAAAAAATTAGTGAAAAATAAAAAATCCATGGAAATGAAGATAAAAGCTGGAGCAGGGTGAATATTGGATTGCCCTGGGTTAGAGGCTTAGTGGTAAGCCTATAGGAGTGGTCTTTTGTTCTTGGTTCTGTGTTTTCAGTTAGATAGCTCTTGTAAGCTTTTAACTCAACTTTTGCATTTTACTGTATAAGTAAGTTTATTGCCTGAATCTTTGTGTTTTCATGTTTCTGTGTTATGGTTAAGTAGATTCATTAATTAAAATAACTTGTTTGTTCTTTGGAATTCATAATTGCTTTGAAATCTCATTTTCACAGTTTTAATAACATAATGACTGTTCTTAAGTTTCATGCTTGTATCACTGTTGTTTAATGCTCATTTGGACTTGTTATTTGATAATAAAAGGTCTTGGATCAGTTGCATAGTCTTAACTTGTGAAATCCTTTGGAAATCACAAGTTCACAGTTTTTAAGTGTTGTTTGGATTTGTTTGTTTAACTGTGATAGCAGGTGTTCAAGTAATTGTGTTTGCTTGTTACATGTCACACTTGGTCAATATAATTCAGTGCAACAAAGAAAACCAGTACTCATTTGATAGAAAGTCAAAATAGACTTTGATCTCATCTTCTTCATCAACTGTTGGATTTTCATGTTCTATGATAATGTTTTCATGTTTATAAGTTGTTAGAATTGATCAAACCAGTCTTAATCCATCTTAATACATCATAATCAGTGAGTGGGATTGATCCAAAGTTCAAATAAGTCAACTTATTTGGTTTTCTTAAAAAGTCAAATTTTCAGTTTAAGTCGTTTTTGAATAAAATAGATTAATTTCTATAGGGTTTAACTTTGAGTTTCATGTTTTGAGCTTTTGGGATATTAAAATCTAGTTGCTCATCTTCTTAATAACATTTTTTATAATTCCTAGTTAGCTTATTAAACAGCTTATTTCTTAGCTTCTTTTAACCACTTGTTTGAAAAAGTGCCCTGTGCACAGTTGAGCTAGCCACTTTCACAAGCTCACACAGAGCTTATTAGTGGGACCCAGGCATTGAACCTTGGCTTTTTGGAAAGCTAACCTAGCTGTCTTAAGGTTCCAGTGCTTATTTTCAATTTTCTAGCTTATTTGATAGGGCTGCAATCAGCTTTTACTTTGTCCCATTCCACTCAGTGTATACTGAGTGTATCAGCATATACTGAGTAATCAGTGTCTACAAGCTTTTTCAAAAGCTTGTCATAAGCTCATCAGTGGACCCTAGGGGTTGTTCTTGGTTCCTTTAAGCTCACAACCCAGCTGGCTATCTGTTTCAGCCAAGTTTGAGAGCTTAAGCTCTGTGGACCCCACTTGTTTTGTCCTTTTAACTTTGTCCCATAACTGTCTTAGAACACAAATAAGCCAAGTGCTTATTTGATTATTCTAGCTTATCAGTGTATATCTTTGTGCTTTTTAGCTTCATATAAGTAGCTTTAGCCTGTTTGTATCTTATTTCACTTTTGGTTCTATCTGTGAAGCTTATTTGAGCTTGCAAAATCAAAATAAGCTCAAAAGCTTAACTGTTAAACCAATAAGCCTTCAAATAGCTTATTTTTAAGTTGTAAAATTTTTGTCTTTATTAAAGTTACTTATAATAAGTAGTTAAATAGTTTTCAAAAAGAAAAAACACAAAAACATCATTTTTTAAAATAGTGATAGCGTTTATTTAAGAAAAATTAGCTTTTTAATTTTCTTTTTCAGCTTATTATTAAGCACTTTCTGTTTTTATAATTTTCTTAGCTTTCTGTCATCATAGGATATTTTTAGAAAAAGTTTCAGAATTTTCCTAGTTTGTTTAGTATTTATTAAAATTTAAAATAGTTAAAAGTATTAAATAATTAATAATAAATAAATAAAAAGCAAAAAAAAATATCTTTTCAGTTTTAAAATTAGTTTTATAATATTTTAGATTTTTCTAAGTTAAAATTTCATTTTTCCAGGTTAATTTTATATTTTCTTTTATTTAAGTGTATTTTAAATAATTAATAAATAGTAATTAATTAATAATAAATAGATAAAAAGTGTAAAAAAATATATTTTCAATTTTAAAATAATTTTTATAATATTTTAGATTTTTATAAGTCATAATTTCATTTTTCTAGCTTTATTTCATATTTTCTTATATTTTAGGGCATTATTAAATAGTTAAAAATAGTTTTTAATTAATAATAATTAAATAAATAGTTATAAAAATAATTTTAATTTTATAATAATTTTCTTCTATTATTAGGGTTGTAAAAATATCATTTTCATATTTGTAGGTCTTTTATTTCTTAAAACTCACGTTTTATTTGTACGTTTACGTAATTTAATAAACGCACGTGTTTACATTTGTTTAATCTGATTGTTGTGCTTTATAATTCTGTATCCAAATTCAATTCCAATAAATCAGTAGTGTAATTATCCAGCAAAATCCTTACTGATCACTATCCTTAGTGATTATTCGACATCTGAAAGTTTTTTAAACACCATTAATCCTCCGTGGGACTTAACGACCTAGGGAAACACTATATTCCTCTGATCTTAATTGCATTGGTTTTAGACAGTTTGAATTTTATTACGGTTGACCATTCACAAGTGGTTGACTTGTGTAATAAACTTGACGGTTTGGATCCAATCAAAGGAGGCGATCATTTCAAATATTGGGGTCAGTTATCCTTTCATGTTTATTTCATTATCGTGTTCATTTATTTAATTGTGTATATTTATCTAAATTCGCTTATTTATTTATATCATATAAATAAATAAACAAATTTAAATAAATATATAAATTATATCTCTAACTCTGTTTTCGTTTTGTTGTATATGATTGCAGACCTTGTTTGACCTCAGGCCGCACATGGAATCCTCCCGCTGGAGCGAGATCTACGAAGGCATAAACTCGCACTTGCAAAAAGCCTACAATACAAACAAGGCTTCTTTCAAGGCCAAGCATTGGAAGGCAGACCCCACCGGGACTTACGATGTGGAGGCGATCAGGCGGGCACGTCCCGAGGAGATTACAGCGGCTGATTGGGATGAGTACATTAAGTTTTGGAATGATCCCAAGAACCTTGCTCGAGCCGCTCAAAATCGGCTAAACCGGCAAAAGAGCCTGGTCATATCTCGACAGGGATCCCGGTCGCTGGCTCGCCTTCGATATGAGATGGTAATAAACATTATAATTATTTTACATGCATATATACATATATATCTGATTATACGCTTTGGTGTGTTGTGATTTGTCGTTTTTAAAATTATTCATCTTATATGCGTGTGTATGTACAGAGGCAGGCCTCAGACACTCAGGAGTACCCTTCACTCATTGACACTTTCTGGCGAACACATACCGTTGACGGGGTATTCCCTAACGATGAGGACCGCCGGATATATGTAAGTTTTGTTTCAAAACACACTTTAATGAATTATCGAGAAATAATGTAGCAACCCGACTAATATATTTACTATCTTGTGTTTTTGTCACTACATAGAAGGAGATGAAAAGGCTTGAGGCTACAGGTGAGTACACGGAGGATCAGATCAATGCGTTGGCAAGAGGGGGTAAGCTTCGTGGGCATAT
Source organism: Chrysanthemum seticuspe (assembly GCA_019973895.1). Classification (NCBI taxonomy): domain Eukaryota; kingdom Viridiplantae; phylum Streptophyta; class Magnoliopsida; order Asterales; family Asteraceae; genus Chrysanthemum; species Chrysanthemum seticuspe. The sequence continues at coordinate 94,668,350 of BPTQ01000008.1, forward strand.
TCCCGGTGTGGGTCGGGTATTGCCATCACGGGCCACATCCAGGCTAAGTATGCCCGCCCCCGACAAGTCGTTCAAGAGCATGCACAGAAAGGTAGACTTTATGATGAGTCTCTTCAGAAGCGACGACAAATACGCGGATATGTTTAGGGAGTTTGAGTCGGGTGGTGCTAGCGGGAGTGGCGGGTGTGGTGATGACGAGGAGAGTGGCGGTGATGAGGATAACGACGACGAGAGGTAGTTGTGTTATATATTATTAGTATGCTACATTGGTACTTTAGGTAGTTGTGTTATATATTATTAGGTTCATCTTGGCGACATTTAAACACTTGTTTCCCTATCTATCATGTTGAATATTGACTTTTAAGCCCTGTTTATAACTAGGAAGCAACGTTTTGTAGACTTATTCGGATTTTGGACGATTTAGCTTTATTATCTTTCGGTTTTGGTAAAAGTTGTGATGTATTTGTATTGCGTTGATCCGTTATATTGTATTTGTGTTTTGGTACAAGCTGTGGTGAGTCTATACAGGTTTTCGTACAGGTTTATTTGGTAGATTTTTTCCCGAAAAATTCTGGAAAAAATCTGGAAATCGCCTGCTGTGCAGGCTGTATTTAAAAAAAAATGCAGACTTTTCCCCAGCGACATGGTTATTCGTTGACTTGTCAACATATAAACATAGTTTCCCCAGCGACATGTTGCTGGGGATAATTCGAAATTAACGTTAATTTTATTTAGACGTGTTAATCAACTTAGCTTAACCCGAAGATTCCCCAGCGACATGTCGTTGGGGATAATATGCCACCGTGGCACTACTTCTTTGACTGAAAAATGAGTGGGACCCACGTCGTCGCCGGGGATTATCGTTGGGGATACAATCCCTGACGAGGCTTCCCCAACGACGTTTCCCCAGCGACATGTCACTGGGGAAAGGAATCCCCAGCGACAAGTCGCTTGGGAAAGTCCCCAAGTGTCGCTTGGGAAACCGGTCGATGTTGTAGTGTGGGTTGGAACCAAGATCGGCAAACGTGGTTGAGGGATCGGATTTGTCATGCCAATCTGTTTCTCCTGTTTTCTCTTATGTTTTAATTTTGTAAAAGGTATGTGAGAGACTGAGAGTCTGAGAGAATGTATGTAAGAGATATACTATGTTTTAAGAAAAAAAAAGTAGTTAGTAGTACTGTTGATGAAATTGTAACGTGTTAAAGCAGAACCATAGGCTCTTAGAATTAACTTATAAGAGTACTTTGGTCATTCCTCTAGTGAAGGGAAAGAAAAAAGTTTTAAAGCAGAACACTTCAAGTGAATGGTAAGACTATGAATAAAGTTTTAAAGCAGAACACTTCAAAAACACTCCCGCATCTTTGACATCTTCTTTTTCTTTTAGAAACACCTAAAACACATTGCCCTCTAAACTTCCTTTAATATGCACATAGAAACCCATTACCCAACCCGACCATTATTAAAAGTCGTTTTATATGAGTTGCCAAAACCTATAACTGTAGTCCATATATGTTAATTTGAATGGGGTTAAGGATAAGAATCATTGTTAATCCTCTTGTTAGATCAGCGTTTGTGTTTGTAACAGAATTCAGAATACTAGTGAGAGTTAAGCTACTCAATATACAAAATGAAAAAACTTACTCATCGTTAGCCGACCATCTACGAATGGGAGATGAGTTATGTAGCGGTAGGATTACCCCAATGAGTTATCAACTTATTTCCATTGTTGATAATATCTACCAAATATGTCGGTCGAAAGCTGGAGACACACGCAAAGATACACCACTGATGGAAGCATCACGTCTAGGACATCCAGACATGGTGTGGGGTTTCATAGAATGTGCCAAACAAGCACATAAAAATTGGATCCATGACTTGAAGTATGAAACCGCCTTGTCGGCCGCACTTGACAACAATCACGTGGAGGTGGCTAAGCTACTCTTAAATTATGTATCATTTCCCAGGGACTTAAAATCAGTGTGGGTTCGTCATAGAAAGATTCTAAGTCCCCTGTTATGTGACCCTAAATATGACGCCTTCATTTTTGATATGTTAGAGAACCCAGAGCGAAGAGATGGGGATCCACAAACATTGAATGACGATAAACTTGAAGGTAAACCTTACAAGACTATTTTCCTGCTACTTTAATTTTTGTAGATATTGAGTTTGGCTGATATAATCATGTATATACATATATCTTTTTCACAGAAAGAAGGATTTGTTTGAACAAACTTGATCATGAGCGAAGAGAAAACTTCAAATGTGAAGGTAAACATTACAAGACTAGTTTCCTACTTTAATTTTTGCAAAGTAGATATGGAGTTTGGTTGATATAATCATGTATATATATATATATATATATATATATAGAGTTAGGATCAAATAAGAAGTAAAATTAAAATAAGAATGATAAGAAGAAATCACAACCACTCATTTCAGATGCACCTACAAAAATAGATGCATCTCCCCTTAAATTTCTCCCTTCTATTTGAAATGTGTGGCTAGAAATTCTTCTTATTTTAGTTTTTCAGATTTTTTTGAATTATTTTTTTTTTATTGTTACTGTGATATTATCCGCACCATCCCTACTTAAAATCTAATCCGCACCCGATCACTTCCCTATATATATATATATATATATATATATATATATATATATATATATATATATATATATATATATATAGTTAGGATCAAATAAGAAGATTACTTAAAATAAGAAGTAATAAGAAGAACTATAACCGCAAATCCGAGATGCAACGACCTAAATTTGATGCATCCCTATAATCTTATATGCATTATAACGCACCATAGTGTATTTTCTAGCTTTTAATCAGATGCATATACGTATATTAGAAGCATTTCATGATTTCTCTTCTTTTTTGTTCCTCTGCACGTGCCGAAATCATGAAAATCAATTTGCACCATTTATACATCAAATTAATTTTCGAAACTCAAGATGTTGCATCTATATGAATAAAAATGCATCTAATGCAAGTCGTTGCATCTCAAATGTGTAGTTTTGGTCACTTCTCACCACTTCTTATTTTAATTTACTTCTCACTGGATCCCTACTATATATATATATATATATATATATATATATATATATATATATATATATATATATATATATATATATATATATATATATATATATATATATATATATATATATATAATCTAGATCAAATAAGATCAAACTTAAAGTTGTTAAAATGAGATCCAACTAAAATTTGACAAACGACAATCTCCTTACAGCAAAAATAAATCTTTTATTAACTACAACTAAAATTTATATGATATAATGAATATATATATATATATATATTATATGATATAGATAATCTAGATCAATAAGATCAAACTTAAAGTTGTTAAAATGAGATCCAACTAAAATTTGACAAACGACAATCTCCTTACAGCAAAAATAAATCGTTTATTAGCTACAACTAAAATTGTTAAAGTTTCGATAGATTTCTTTTTAAAATTTACGAAACATAGGTGATACACTTTGATTGGAAGTGTAATGTGTATCAGGTTTTGGAATATTCATTAGGGTAATGTGTATTAGGTGTATCATTAATCCAAACTCATGTATCATTTGATTATTAGTTGCTAAAATGTTAATTTGTATTAAAATATTATTTTTATGTGTATTAATGTTAAAATTGTTATTTATAAATGTTTTAGTGGTTTTTTAGATTTGATCTTATTTTTACAACTTTAAGCTTGATCTCACATTAACCCTCCCCTATATATATATATATATATATATATATATATATATATATATATATATGTATCTTTTTCACAAAAGAAGGATTTATTTGAACAACCTTGATCATGAGCGAAGAGAAAACTTCAAACGTGAAGGTAAACCTTACAAGACTAATTTCCTACTTTAACTTGTATGTAACTTTGGCAAATTACATAAAATGGGTTCTGTATTGAATCCTCGCCTAATATATATTTATCTTTTTCACAGAAAGAAGAACGTATTTGAACAAACTTGATCATAGCCTACTTCAACTGAATAACACTATTCTTCACCTTGTATCAAAGTTTGGAGATGTGGGCCATGTAGAATGTATTCTTGAAGAACAACCTTCCCTAATTCATAGTCACAATTCTGACGGGGAGACACCGGTTTATGTTGCGGCAAGGGAGGGACATGTGGATGTTCTTAGACTTATAATTAACAAATTTAAAGAGAACAACGATTCCATTGAATCACTCTTCATAAGGCTCAAGGACAAACACAATGCACTGCATATTGCCATTCAAAATCATCATGTTGAAGTGGTCTTCTGGTTGATTGAAGAAGTTCCTCAACTAGCGAATCATATCAATGATTTCAGTGAAAGCCCACTTTACCTTGCTGCGGAAAGAAGATATTATACAATTGTGAAACGAATTCTGATGAAGTGCGGAGAAAAGTTATTTATGGGACCCAAAGGCAAAACAGCATTACACGCAGCGGCCATTTCTAACTCTGCAGGTAATCTTGATCCCTAGAAATTTGATATTTAATATAATGTCTTGCATGTATAATATAATGCCTAGTAGTTTAAACTATACTTATCATATACATGTTAATACGAAAACAACAAACAGTCTTTTGAATTAACACTATCAAAAATCTCAAGGGCATTTTCATCACTAGACATCTTTTATGTCGGAATTGGTTTAAACCAAAAACATACATACTTGGGTGATTGCTTATAAACTATTTTGATATTTGAACATACTTGATGAAAAAGTTGAATAACTGAATGACACATAAACATTGAGTGGTGATATTACCTAAGCTTTTCATCACTTGACATGTGGCTTATGCGTTTTCTCTCTTCTCATCTTCACTCTTCAAGTTGTCACATGTCTCGATCCTCTTGTTAAGCAAATCTTCAATCACATGTTTTCTGCATAGCAATAATTTCCCGAAACATTATCTCTACATATTTCCATACGCAATGTTATCATCATGACTGCGTATAGCCGTATATTCATTCCACCAAAAATATTCGTCATTACAATCAAAAGCTAACAGCACCATCAAAGTGCTTATTTTCATCACACCGAATCCGTCTGTCTTTTGACTATTATTTTTATCAAGAACTTTCTAACCATCCCACACAGAAAAAAGCTTAAAATATGTTAATTACGTTTAGTATAGGAGTATAGGCCTTCAGTATAGTGAGGGTTTTGGAAGAATGGGAAATGAGGGAACAAAAATCATCATTAACTATAAAAGGTGGACGGAACTTTTTGAAATAAGTAGCATGAGAATAAAAAAGCAGAATTCCTGATTATAATAAGGGTACGAGTTGATATCCATGAAAATAGGCACGTTCCATGCCCGACTCAAGGGATTGGTATAATAATTCATACCAACTGGCTTTCGCAGCTCCTCTTAAACCCATACAGGGAATCTTTGTTGCAAAAGAAGCACCACCATATAAATACTTACAAATGATGTTTCTAATTTTCTTTATCTCTAGATAATATAGTTATTCTACCCTGGATTTTTATTCTTCAGAGTGTATCACGCATCTCCTAAATGAAAAGCCCGATCTACTTTACGCCAAAGATGAGAATGGTTGGACGCCTTTGATTTATGCTATTCATCATAATAGCTCATTAGCAACAAGGGAGCTGCTAAATGTGGACCATTCCGTTGGATATGAGATAATGACTCAAGGTGACATACGTACTACAGCAATTCATATTGCAGCTAGTCTTGGCCATTGTGAAACTATGGAAGTTCTTATAAACAAGTGTCTCGGATGCTCAGAGTTTATTGATAGCAAAGGAAGAAACATTCTTCATGTTGCTGTTGAAAGTAACAAAACCAAAGTAATTGAATTCATCTTTCAAGATGAATCATTTACGAGTCTTATTAATCAAAAGGATAACAGTGGGAACACTCCGGCTCATTTACTGGTGGCTTCGAACTTTGAAATGATGGAAATGGTAATCGATTCTAGGGTTGACATTCATGCCCTCAATGATGAAAACCGCACTCCTTTGGACATAGCATCTTCAGATGAAAAAAGAGAGACCTTGATTAAGGTACACGTTTTTTTCCAATATTAAAAGATGATTATTTCTAGGACAGATTAGATACTCTTGTTTGGAATTGCTTCTTAAGTATAAATTTAGCATATAAGAAGTTTTATCCGAACACTCATCACTAATTATCTACTTAAAATTAGTAGATGAACACTTAAATAAGCAATCCATTCACCCTGAGGTGAATTCTAACAAAAGTTCTAATATTATGCAGGGCATTGCCATGGATAGAAACATACATAAAGAAACAAGCTCCTTGTCTCCTAACTCAATCAGCATTGACTGGTATCAAAAAGAATTGGAATCTGTAGTTAAAAATTCGGAAGCATATTTCAAGATTGTGGACAATCTTGTTTTAGTCGCCACTCTTATAGCGACAGCAAGCTTCGCAGCTGCTTTTACAGTGCCAGGTGGTTTTGATAGTAGCAATGGCTCCAAACAAGGCACACCCTTTCTACTTAAAAAATCAGCCTTTCGAGCATTTGTCATCAGTAATGCTATAGCATTCTCTTGTGCGTGTTCTGTTCTACTTGGACACATTTATTTACTGATATACCGCAATCGTTATAATGAAGCTGATGAAACAAAACAGAAGTACGTTGACGACAGAATTGTGGTTTTATATTTTCTTACAGGAATTGCATTGGTCGCAATGGCTCTTGCATTTGTCACGGGCTTATATGTTGTGCTAACACCATCCCTTGGTTTGGCAATTTTCATATGTGTCATGAGCTTCTTTATCATTGGATTTTCATTAATAGCTTGATTGTAATTAATATAATCTTTAAGTAATACTTAATTTTTAAGGTTTTTGGATGAGTTCAATCTTTCGATGTTTGGAACCGGATTTGGTTATGGTTTGTTATACGTGGTTTGGTTTCTTTCAACTTTAGGGTGTCAAATTAAACAGAACCATTGAACCAAACAGCTATTTTATCTACGTTTAAATAGATTAATATTGTATCAGAGTGGTCTAAGGTTTAATGCTAAGTTGCTAATAGAAACATTTCATCTTCATTTATAACAAAATACGTAGTAATTTGTAGCTTCTGTAAGTTCTGTTAACAATATTCCAAAGGGTTTACTAAAATAATTTTGTTTCTATGATAGAGATCAAAACCATAAAGATAATCTGGTTTGAAAGGCTTTGTTGTTCACCTCTATCGGGAAAACTACGCGTCTTAGACCAATTTTGTTTTATGGCAACTATCAAATTTTACTCAATTTTGTTTTGTAATTACTAATTGGTGTCAAATTAGAGGTAGATATAAGTGTACATTGACCTTAAAGTCAGACCACGTCAGGATAGCTTACCTCGTCCCATAGTCCATCAAGACTAAATACGCTAAGTCATCTGTCAATGGTAAAATCTCGGTCTTGGGTTCTCCCAAAACCCAATCTTTCTAATGAGCATCGCTGATGCTTCTTGAGACAGCAAGTACGCCATGAACCCTCCATGTCCCAGGATGAAGCTCAACATATCGACCCTAAATCAGATATACACAAAAAAAAAACTCGGTTATATTGTTTTCTCAAGAGAATGCTACAGGTCAAGCAACATGTTAAAATAAGTCATCTTTAGTACGAGCCAAAATGGGCTAGGTTGGATTGACCCGCCAGCACCTTTTTTCCATTTTTAATACTAAATAACTAGTGTTGTGATTAATGCTTATAAAAATAACTCAATCTATGTGTGACATTGAAACTGTTTAACATGTTCCTCTTTTAGTTTTGACTTGTACTTGGGATAAAACACAGTAAATCAACCCATTCATAAGTAAATAAGTCAAAGTTGCCACCTTTACTAACTACTCGTAATTTTATCAGCTGAATTTGTACCTTAGCTTGTATCCTTTTACGATCATCCTCACGTGACACTCTGTGATCATTAGATAAAGCATCAGCCTTTCCTTTTCTGGAAAGAACAGCTCTACAAGAAGCACCACTCTCTAATCCCTGTAGTTGTTCTATTTAACTTTCATTTTCACATTCTAGTTTAAACATACGACTTTACATATTCATCATCAATATAGATTTTGTTGCATATCAGTTAGAGTCAAGCTAAGTAGTTACATTTCTCAATTTCACATAAAGTATTTTCGCTAGCAGCTATGCTTGTATTACGCATTTACGCCACTAAAAGCAACAATTAAACCAGCAATATATGCAATATCTGATATCAAACAACAATGGTGGTACCTCTACTATTTTCAGATAAATTGTGTTAACATATTGTACAATGAAAAACCATATTGGATCACTAATGAAGGACAAATAATGAAATTCTCAGTTTTGGAATGATTTAAGACAACTCCTTTATTCTATGGCTTACACTTCACGGGAGATTATCAACTCAAGATAGGAAAGCTAAATGGTATCCTAGGAAGGTTGTTTCTTGTGCTCTTTATAAAGAATGCGCCGACTCTCATGCTCATTTATTCTTTGAATGCCCTTACTCAGCAAAAATATGGGAAGTGATGAAAAAGAAAATGGATCAGGAAGGTTTGAATGAGAAGTGGAAGGATATACTGCATAACCTATTGAAAGTCCCCTGTAATAGATCTATCATGAGTGTGATAAGGAGGTTAGTATTGGCAGCATGTGTATATTTCATTTGGCAAGAGAGAAACAATTGTTTGCTAATCAAAGAAGTTGGAAGGAAGTAGCGACACTGATAATAAATACTCTCAGACTAAAGCTGTCAAGTATATTTCATTGTGTTTTTCTTACTATCATGGTATTATTACTACTAGGTATATGACAAATACCCGATTTATGTTTAACCAAATACCCAATTTAGGAAAATAATAAAAAAAACTAATTTTATAAATATCTATCACCAAATACCCAATTTATATATGAAAAAAACCATTATACTCATGAAATCTGCAAGATTTGACTAGCAAGGTCAACCTTGTCAACTTTTGAAAAATCGCAAGGTTGACTAGCAAGGTCAAACCTAGCTGATTTTTTGAAAAATGTCATATTTCTACTTTTCCTTCTGCTTTTAGCTCAAAACACGAAAGTTGTAGATGTCTCTTTTCTTGTTAAGTTGCCTTATGAATCACCCAACAAGGAGTTCGTATGAGGATGTTATGACCAAAATATCACAACAACTTTATCATACATAACATTAACATTAATTCTTCACTCGTACTTAGTTTCATCATTTGATTCTTTCATGAACCATCCTTTATCAACTTATACTCCGTATCTCTTAATTCATCATTTCATAAGTATTCCTTCATCTAGAACCTACAATGGACTTGTTTTCCTCAATTCATTTCGCCTTGATCTACATTTGATATATTTTTTTTGTTTCACATCATTTCCTCAACTTTTCTTTCATAAGTTACTCGAATTCATCCAATAGAACCTAAAATTGCACATATAATCTATTAATTGCCAAAAGTTCAAATAAACAACCAATAAATAAGCATAAAAGCGACGATAACGCATGTACATATATGTATGAAAGGCGCACTTCATATAATTACCCATGATTAACACTTTTATGCTTATTTATTGGTTGTCTATATGAACTTTTGCCTTTTGGTAGTCAATAGATTATTTTTGTGATTTTAGGTTATATAGATACATTCAAGGAAATTATGGAAGAAAATTTGAGGAAATGATGCGAAACGAAGTAAAGGATATCAAATGATGATAAAGGCTTAATGAATTGAGGAAATTAAATCCATTGTAGGTTCTAGATAAAGGAATACTGGTGAAATGGTGAATTAAGAGTTATAAGTTGATAAAGGATAACTCGTGAAAGATTCAAACGATGGAACGAAGCATGAATGAAGAATTCATGTTAATGTGACGTATGATAAAGTTGACGTGGTGTTTTGGCCGTAACTTCCTCATACAAACTTCTTTTTGAGTGATTCAAAAGGCCACTTAACGAGAAAAGGGAGGTCTACAACTTTCGTGTTTTGAGCTAAGCATGAAAACATAAGTAAAAGTAGTAATATAGCATATTTCAAAAATCCGCAAGGTCTGACCTTGCTAGTCAACCTTGCGATGTTTCAAAAACTAGCAAGGTTGACTTTGCTAGTCAAATCTTGCGGATTTTATGGGTATAATGGTTTTTTTTTGTTAAAAATTGAGTATTTAGTGAACAATGTTTGTAAATTTGGTTGTTTATGTTATTTTGCACTAATTTTTTTCATAACAATATTTCATATTAAAACACTCTTAATACAATAAATTATAAGCTTTGTAAGATTTTGTTCCGCATATGAAATTTAATCTTTTAGCTCTTGCCACAATGCACGGGCTAAAATAATCCTCCTTATAAACGAGAGCAGGAAATGCAACAAATTTGAAGACAATCGACTTCTGCAAGTGGAAAACAATAGAAAAATTGACATAAACGTCAAAATCCAACTCAACGAACAACTGCATTTACGATAATAAAAAAAGATAACTCCTGGTCATTGAAAACCAGAAGAAAAAAATGGCCAAATATACCGTAGCGTAAAACCTCTTGATACACAATGTACAAAAAATTGAGCACATTTCCTTGTTTTGGTTACTGGAAAGCGTTAAGGTCAACTATCATAACTGTAATATCATCTAAACTACCTCTACTTACAGCAAGGTTCACCAGCTCCTTGCAAGCATCCATTAGCCCATCATGTGCCAGGCCATGCTCCTGGTCTTGGTTTTCGTTCTGGTCCTGGTTGTGAGTCGTGCTCTTAGCCTGGTTCACAGGTGAAACACGTCTAGCCTTTCGTTGAGGTTCATTGTTTTCACTAGTGAAGTGGTTTTCACTTTCTTTCCAGTTATTATTTACTCTACTTTTTATTTGTTTAACCCGACAAGCTTTCTTCTGTTTTAGCGAAACATTTGTCATGCATCGATTTACGACTTCAATAGCTTCTTGATTTCCAACCTGAAAACATTTGAAGTCAAACATATAAATTTTTCAACCCAAACTTTATCAAAATATTTTCATAAACATGAATCCCCGTATATTTCCATGTATGGTAACCATCAACTTTTACTCAAATTTGGCTATGGATAGTGTAGATATAAGTGTACTTTAACCTTAAAAGTCAGACCCGACAGGATAGCGTACCTCGTCCCATAGTCCATCAGAAGCCAAGACTAAATACTCTAAGTCGTCTGTTAATGGTAAAATCTTGGTCTCGGGTTCACCAAGCACCCAATCTTTCAAATGAGAGTCGCCGATGCTTCTTGAGACAGCAAGTACACCATGAACCCTCCATGTCCCACGATGAAGCTCCACATACCCTCCCTAAATCACAGACACAAATAGAATCTATCTTTCATTGTTTTCTCAAGAATAAGCTACAAGTCGAGTAACATGTCAAAAGGGGCATCTTTAGTATGATCAATAACGGGCCAGCTTGAATTCACCCACTAACACCTTTTGTCCATTTTCAATAAATACTTAATGTCTTGATTATGATTAACAAAGTAGCTAAATCTTTGCATAAAGTGAAAATATTAGGTGTGCAAGACTTTGTACGACTTATAAGTTATAACCTGTTAAGCATGTTCCTCTTTTAGCTTGGACTTGACCCGTTTGGGATCAAATGCACCCAAAATCCACCCATTTTAAGGTAATAAGTTAAAGTTGCCACCTTTACTACCTAGTTTTATTGGCTGAATTTGTACCTTATCTTGTATCCTTTTACGTTCATCCTCATGTGACGGTTTGTGATCATTCGTTAAAGCATCAGCCTTTCCTTTTCTGGAAAGAACAGCTCTACAATCACCCAAGTTCGAGACAACAAGTTCCTTCCCTTTGATAAGCGCCGTTACACAACAAGCGCCACTCTCTAATCCCTGTAAGTCATCACCACATACCATTCAGTTTTTCTATGCAACTTTCATTTTCACATTCTAAGTCAAACCTATGACTTCACATATTCATCATTAAAATAGATTTAGTTACATGTCAGTTAAAGTCAAGCTAACTAGTAACGGTCTTACTACGGATGTCGAGTTGTTAACCACTAGACAAGTACACGAAAATAACTTCTGATGGATATAGAATATGGCAAGTTGAAAAATGGCCATTTCATATATGTGACTTTGTCAGTGTCATAGTATGAGTGTATGACCAAGTCTAGATCTTGAAATAGTAAACATATATGTGAACAACTCCTAACAACACTTGTACTTAAATATAGATTATTAGAACTATTCAAATGTTGTTCAACAAATAACTGAAATTGCTTGACAAGTAGCATTATTTGACTCATAAATACGAAAGCCTTCTGGAATGTAAACGGAATGTTTTAGATTCCCAGCCATCGTACTTGGTCTTTTCTATTTAAAAACATTGTTTAATGTTTCTTACTAAAAATGACAACCATATTTTATAAGACTGCATGTTTTTGAACAGCAAAAGTGTCCACATCAAGGACTTTTTATTTGCATTTACATCTCCATAATTTATCGCAAGTTGCTTATCCTAGCAAACTATGGGGTGTTTGGATGTGTGTTTCAGAAGTGACTGCCTAATGTTTATTGACATTAATCGCATAATCAGTTGTAATAAAATGCTTATAAGAGGCAAACCTCCAAACTAGATAACTAAAAGCAGAATTTCTTAATTTGAACATAAAAAACTGATATAATCCATTTCAGTAAGTATGAGTATGTGAAGAAAGCTAAAATGAACACATTAACACGAAAATCCGAACCTGTTTAAGGAATTCGTCATCTGTTTTCATGAATGCGGCTTTAACAACTTCTTCTGTTGCTGCATTCTCAGAACAGTTCTCCAACATCTCGAATACATTCGTGTGCAGATTCTTGGATACATAATCCGCAGCCTTGCTACCTCCATGTCCATCATAAACACCAAAGAAGCCCTATTTTCACAACCAAATAAAATCAATACATTACAAAATGATTTCCAGTTTCTACTTTTATTAAACAAACTAATTTTTATAAATTACAACTTATGTATTCAACTTCTTTCATCACCATACCTAATCTACCAAACTTAAGTATATGCCCGAGTTGTTTATACAAGATCCTGTTAAAAACATGTTTGGAAACAGAAATTTAAGGTTAATTTCGTATCGTCCCCGAAAAATTTAAGCATTTTAGAGTTTACTTGTGATTGCTTAATTGTTACTGCTAATTTTTAAGTAAATAAGCAGTTTCAATTGCTTGGATCATCCATATTACTTCCACCTAATGTACTATTTTGGGGCAAAATAAGCCGTTTTCTGTAAGTATGCTTATTTCATAGTGCTTATTTGACATCAAACTAATATTACTTACCTTACCTTACCCAGAATCCATTATAAATGTACAAGATTGAAAATTTCTAAACTTATTGCATCTTTCTACAAAATAAGCAAATCCAAACACTATTTTTCCTCATGTGCTTATTTTTAAGCAGTTTATAATTTGCTTATTTATAACCTACAAACAAAACAATATAAGATACCCAAATCATACAATTACTAAAACATACCATTTCTGTATTCGAAGACGAGACAATGGAATAAGCATCTTCCATAAAAGACTTCCGTCCCTTAACCGAACACACCCCAACGCCGAACCCACTAGCCGAAAACATACCCTTTACACATCTCTCTTGACCCTTTTCAGGTAAGAATTCACCACCTTCAGATTCAACGACTTGGAGTACATTTGGTATCTCAATCATGGGTGGTCTTTTTCGCTTCTTCAAGACGGTTAACGGGTCTCGCGGCGAGAGGTTTGAAATGTTTGGAGGCATGGTTTGGGTGATGGGAGGGGGAAGTGACTTGGGGTTTGTTTAAAGGAGAGAATATGGGTGAATTTGTAACGGCTACTTTGACTATGAGGATGGGCTATAAAGGGTATTATTGACTTTTTCTGTATTTTGTGAGTGGAATTACTACATTGCCCTTGGTGGATTCTTGATATATAATTTTACAATTTTGTTCTACTTGAGAATCAAAATATTTTATTTGTGAAGCTAGTGTGATTTTATCGACATAATGTTTTTGAATAAATTGCAGTTGCAGTCGTTCATGAGGAACTTTGGTGTGCTTTATCGTCTCTACAAAGACCGTGCATGCACTTTTAAAATTTCATCTTCTCTTGTAAAACGCGAAAATGGCACACCAAAGTTTCTTACACAAAATTTGCGCTTGCATTTATAAAGTTATCGGGACCACGCCTGTAATTTGACCATAACACAATAATGTTTTCTACTATTTACTCATGTATCTTTTTATATGTTAAATTTGTACGTGTCGGTTAACTAAATTGACTTAAGTCGAATTGAGTATAGATGTGCGATAAAACTCTAAATAGGTTCATCACGTTTCTTAAAATGAAAACTCAAACAATCTCGAGTTTGTTTCAAATTTCTCGTTTTACACTAAAATCGAGGATTTTCAACTCTACTTGACTCGATCGCACCTAGGATTACATCCATTAAAAAATTATCTTACAATGTTTGAATTCATTCTATACGTCAAGGATAAACAAATATGAAACAGTAGATAAATTAGTACTTGATAAATTCTTATGTGCATATATAATAGTTAAGAATTGTAGATTTGAATTTAATGTTACTGTGGTCCTTTATTTTCAATAAGCATTTTTATATAGTGGGACATTACTTTTCAATATGACATTGATATCTTATCTTTCGATTCTAGTTGAGCAATTCTTAACTTCGTACATAGACACTCATTCAAAATGACCATAATATCCATTGATGGAAAGGTCATAAATCTTCACTACTTATAATGTATGAATATGCATTTTTTTAAATTTAAAATACTTCAGATTTGAGTAAGATTTATTACACTTTTTATCAAAAATAGTAGCATCGTGTCATCATCTACAATTAAATAAAAATTTTAAATATCATTTGATCCTTAAACTTTTATCAATTTTTATTTCTAGGCCATAAATTTTTTTCTCGCAATAACTACAATTTAAACCCGTAAATTTTGCGTCAAAGGTCAAACCAGAATCACGATTTCGCAAGTATAATTATTTACTGCTATTCATCATCGTTTTGTGCGGGTATTCATTTAGTGTAACATAATGGGTGATCAAGGGCTATTTTGGTCATTTAAAATGTCTTCATTTTATGTTTTAGGTAAAAGGAGTAAAAGGAAAATAAATAGTGGAGCGGGTCAAAAGGTTTTTGTTAGTTGGGTTGGGATGGGTCAAAGATCGGCCTGGCCGTTTTAAATGCAAAGAGAAAAGTCTAATTTATTGACCAAGCCTATAAAGTCAAAAGCTAATGTTCGGAGTGAACTACTCTTTAATCTATAGTTTAGTTTTAGATGCTGCATTTTTATTATTTTTTTAGAAACACAATTATTTTCACACCCTAACACCTATCTCACAAAGATGATGCATTAATCTGTTATGATCCCACATCGCCCAAGTATGGGATTGGGCGGTGGTTTATAATGTCTAAGTGTCCCCTCCTCATCAAGCTAGCTTTTTGAGTGAGTTCTACATTTGGACTTATGAACATCGATACGAGCCTAGTATGGGATAGGTTCATATCAATTGGTTTCAGAGCCAGCCCAACCTTTCGAGGTTCCAACACTCGGAGTGGTGGCCTATGGAGTGGTGGCCTGTGGAGTGGTGGCTTGGACCCGAAAGAAGGGTGCCAATCGTGACCAACACAGCAGTGACCAACATAGCCGTGACCAACGAGCTCGGAGTGGTGGCCTATGGAGTGGTGGCTTGGACCCAAAGAGGGGTGCCAACCGTGACCAACATAGCCGTGACCAACGAGGACGTTGGTTCTTCAAAGGGTGGGGTATTGTTATGATCCCACATCGCCCAAGTATGGGATTGGGCGGTGGTTTATAATGTCTAAGTGTCCCCTCCTCATCAAGCTAGCTTTTTGAGTGAGTTCTACATTTGGACTTATGAACATCGATACGAGCCTAGTATGGGATAGGTTCATATCATAATCCTAAACAAATATACATAAGTGGAGCGTAACAAAATTATGTATCGCCACGTATTTTTTTAAGCATGTTCATTAAGCTTCTTTATCATTTTCCTATTCCTATGTAATAAGTTTTTTTTCATTTTTTTTTTTTTTTTGGGAAAGGTTTATTAAAACCAACAAAACAAAACAACTAAGATCAAACCATGGGACATGCCTCAAGAGGCAAACACATCAAACAACTATATAACACGACCTCTCCAAAAAACAAAGCCAAATACAAACACCAAACACCCTCACATGCTATACCAACAAGCCCACCGCCAAAGGAAAAAAAAAATTGTTGCAGCAACATCACATCACATCAGGTTTCTCACAGAGTGCAAGTCTCACAATCCATTTTTCCCAAGAAAACTTGTGCTTTTTAGATCAACTGGTGATCGACTCGAATGTCTTAATTTGAATTTTCTAGAAGACTTTTGAGCTGCTCTTAATTTTCGCTTTGAAAACTCTTAAATTCCTGAAAGACTTTTGAGCATCTATGTTATTAATTTAGATTAAATTCAACAAACTAATATTAGTCGAAGATTATACATGGCCTAATATATTTAATTAATGGAATTAGCCCACTTTAGTTATTTTATGCTTCAAGCTAATGTATCCTATTTCTTATGACTTAATGCAAATTATTCATTATTGAGTTTTATCAAATCTAATATGGTAATCAGAGCCTTAAACACCCACCGCTAAAAACTGTTGTTTCCTATTCACTATCGTTTAAAAACAATTAAGTACTTAAAACAATTTAACAGTGAACAATGACTGAAATTAAAGCAAGTAGAACACACAAAGTAATTTTCAACATCATATTCTTTATTAGAAATTAATCAAAAAGAATACGTTGCCCAAGTACTTGCGGAATAGTACTTGGGATTGAAATGACAAAGTTTGGTGACTCCTCTCTAAGCTCAGGCTAAGTCTGAGCACAACTCTTAGAGCCCACTGAGCTATCTCAGGAACTAAGTTGTATTTGGAGGAGTGAAAAGATGGCTTGCGTGTATGTGTGTTTTTACAATTCACAAGCTTAATCTTTTCACTCCATCTCTTATGCTATTTATACATGTATGATATTTGACTATTTCCTAAGTGACAAACTGACATCATACAGAAGACAAAATACTGATGTATTTTGTCTCTGTTTACAAAGACTATTCTAGGTAAGAGACAAGACTACTTTCCTAAGTTCAGTGATGACACTGAGCCTGATCTTTTGCTATTCAGGGAAAGTTGACTTTGGTTGATAAGTACTTCGTCTTATCTGATTCAAACTTATCCCGCCATGTCCCGCTCATTCTTCAGTCTTTACATCCTTCAGTCTTCTACTTCAGTTTGTCTTCAGTGTAAGTAGTTGGAGAGGAGTCTTAGGGATTCAGTGAGTTATTGTCATTACTCACTGAATCCATCATCTTCTTCTTGACTCAGTCTTCACCCTTTAAGTTCCGCCTTACTGAGTGGAGAGACTTCTTCTTCGCCTCATACTGAGTATCCTGAAGATGACTCACTGAGAGACTATGCACTCAATGACCTGTTAGTGTTTAACGGACTAAACACTTGGGCTATTTTCTATTCAAATCCTAGATTAAGGGGTTTGGGTATTTACTGAACCCAACAGTCTCCCCCTATTTGGATATACAAATAGCCTAAGTGATTGATCAGTGTAAGTGAGCGAATGGCTTCTTCTTACACTGAATGTACTAATGAATACAATAAGGAACACTGAATATTTTAACAAAACATACATCGTTTATTGATCAAATTACAAGGTTCCTATCACTAGTACAAAAGATAAATCAAAATGATGTCAGTCCAGATGGATTCCCAATGCTTCAAGCTTGACTTTCTTGGTGATGAGTGTTTCCCTGTCAGGATGGTCTCTTATCTTGGCATTCATGTCTTGACAGAACCTGATGTTTGCTGGGGTTTGGATCTGAGAGGCCACTGGTATGTAGCTCAGCATTGCAGCTACACCAGCCTGATCAATATCACTCCATCTTTGAAATGTTGGGTTTCCATAGACATCAATGTGGAATAGCCCTCTTTCAGGATTTTCAATCACTAGACAGTTCACGAACTTAACACCTTCTGGCAGTTCCCTGTTGCATTCGAATCCAGGCACTTTTATCTCAGGCTGGAACTCAACCCTTTTTCTTTTGCCAGTGGATGATTGTGGTTGAGATCCTTGAGGTGCAGTTAAGGCAGGATGAATTCCCAGTTGTGCTGGTGCATCCCTCAGTCTTTCATATCTTTTACTGAGCATCTTCATCAGCTCCTTAACCACCACATTTTGCTTCTTTTCTATTATTGGACCGAGTTCACCGAGTTCATCGAGTTCAGTGATCCCAAAGTCAGTGAATTTTAGGGGATCATGAACTTCGAAATGTCTTTTATCAACCCCCCTATAGACGTTCATTGCCAGTGGTTTAGATATGGGGATGATTTTGACATCTGTGATCTTTTCAGGCAGCCTTCGGCTTGTCATCGTCCAGTTGTAGTGCTCAATTCTGCTTTGCCTGAGGGCTTCAGCTTTCTTCTTCTTTTCTTCCAACTGTTTTTTCATTTCAGCCATTTTTGCTGCCTGAGCATCCTTGAACCTTTGTCATGCCTGACCCTTTTCGAGCTTCTTTGGATCAATTCCCACATTCTCAGCTTCTTCGGCAATCACTTTAACCAGTGCTTCCTTACTCTTCTTATCATCCTCATCTTGTTTCAATCTCCTTTCTTCTTTAGCAAGATATTTGGTTAGCTGTTGAGGTGTGAGAAGGTATTCAGTGTCACCGATTTTGTAGGGAATCTTCTCAGGCTCAGTAATTGTCATTTTGCCTTTTCCTTTGTCCTGGTCTTTACCTCAGAAATCAAGAGCTTGAAAGCTTCTGTGATGAAAAAGTAATTTCTCAAAATTTCTCATCTCCTTATACCCCTGAACAAAATGGGGTTGCTGAGAGGAAAAACAGAACTCTCATTGAGGCTGCAAGAACCATGTTAAATGGCTCAGCCCTCTCAAAGCATTTCTGGACTGAAGCAGTCAAAACTGCCTGTTACACTCAAAACAGGTCAATCATTGTCAAAAGACATAATAAAACCCCATATGAGACTTTCAAAGGTAGACTTCCTGACATCAGCTACCTTAATGTGTTTGGGTGTCCTGTGTTTATTCATAACCACAAGGATCACCTAGGCAAGTTTGATGCAAAAGCTAATGATGGATACTTCTTAGGCTACTCACTGATCTCCAAAGCCTTCAGGGTGTTTAACACCAGAAGACAACAAGTTGAGGAAACCTTTCATGTCACCTTTGATGAAAGTACAGAAAGCATCAGGTTCACCAATACCTCAGTGGAGGAAATAGGAATTGATGACTCATCAAGATATCCTCCTGATGAGTTCGACACTGAAATCAATTCCTCATATCAAGCTGATGCTGACATCTCATATTATGTCTTACCTCACAACCTACCCCAACCAACCATCAGTGAATTCATTGATAATCAATCAGTCCCTGCTGGGATAGGTAACACTGATCCAAATGATCAGGTACCTGCGATTCATGAAACCCAACCTGAACAAGACATCTCAACAGATGTTCTTAATGATTATGTGGCTAATGTACCAGAACTAGGGCTGAGCATCGGGTCGGAGCCCGACCCGACCCGACCCGTCCCGACTAAACCGACTCCCGAAATTCACGTAATTTCAAACCCGAGTCCCGACCCGAGAAGTATTCGGTTGATCGGTTTCGGGCTAATCGGGTTCGGGCTACTCGGTTTCGGGCTAGTTTGGCTTGTTTTTTTCGGTTTTTGGCTCGTCCCGACCCGATTACCGAATTTGGTGAAATGGTAAACCGAGTCCCGACCCGAGAAGGTGCTAGTCGGTATCGGGCTGATCGGGTTCTGTCGGGCTCGGGTCGGTTAGCGGGTATCGGGCGGTTTTGCTCACCCTTAACCAGAACTCACTCCTGAGTCTCTAGTGACCTCCTCAAGTTCAGATCCTAGACCACAAAGTAAGTGGACAAGATCTCAGGACATTGAGCTTGTAAACATCATTGGTGAACCCACTGAAGGCATGCTCACTAGAAGCATGGCTGCTAATTTAACTGCAGCTTCAGCCAATGAATGTCTATATGCTGATTACCTATCAGATATAGAACCCAAAAGTGTCACTGAGGCTCTAAAACACCCAAGCTGGGTTCAGGCTATGCAAGAAGAACTGCAACAGTTTGATAAAAACAAGGTCATGACCTTGATCAAATGTCCTCAGGATGTAGTAGTCATAGGAATGAAGTGGGTTTTCAAAAACAAAACTGATGAAAACGGCACTGTCATTAAAAACTAAGCCAGACTTGTAGCCAAAGGTTACAGTCAACAAGAAGGCATTGACTATGATGAGACATTTGCTCCTGTTGCAAGAATGAAAGCCATCAGGATCTTCCTTGCATATGCAACATACATGAACTTCAGGGTCTACCAAATGGAAACATCTTTGGCTCAACAAACTATACTCTTTGCAAACAGTTTGAAAAACTAATGACAAAGAAGTTTGAAATGAGCATGATGGGTGAACTCACATACTTCCTTGGACTGCAAATCAGGCAAGCTGATAAAGGAATATCCATCAGTCAAGAGAAATACACCAGAAATCTCTTGAAGAAATATGAGATATCTGACTGTGCCTCAGTGAAGACACCAATGGTCCCTCCAAACAACCTTGGACCTGACCTCACTGGCAAATCAGTCAATCAAACTCATTTCAGAGGGATTGTGGGCTCACTGATGTATCTAACTGCCTCTAGACCAGACATCCAATTCTCAGTCTGTCTAATAGCAAGATATCAGTCTAATCCTAAAGAATCCCATCTCACTGCAGCCAAGAGAATTCTCATATACCTAAAGGGAACTCCAAGCCTTGGACTTTACTATCCAAAGTGCTCAGGGTTTGACCTCAAAGGGTATTCTGACTCTGATTATGCTGGCTGTAACATGGACAGGAAAAGTACCTCAGGGTCCTGTCAATTTCTTGGAGGAAAGCTGGTTTGTTGGAGTGCTAAAAAGCAACAATCAGTGGCTATGTCTTTAGCAGAAGCTGAGTATGTAGTTGCAGCAGGATGTTGTGCCAATGTATTATGGATGAAAAGTCAACTCAGTGACTATGACATCCATTACAAAATGGTACCCATCTTCTGTGATAACACCAGTGCTATTGCAATCTCCAACAACCATGTCCTCCACCAAAGAACCAAACACATTGATATCAGATATCACTTCATCAGGGATCACATAATGAAAGGAGACATAGAACTTCATTTTATCCCTACTGAATATCAACTTGATGATATCTTCACCAAACCCTTGGATGAACCTACCTTCAGGAGACTAAAAGCTAAATTGGGAATGCTTGACATTGAAAGTCATGCATCTAAAAACCAATCTCAGTAAGTTCTCTGAAATGGTTCCTCCTCCCTGAACGAAACCCACATAACATCCTCTCACTGAATGAGTAAGACTCATTCAGGGACCCTGACAGTTGATATTGAGCATTGAATGAGTAACTAAATGATCCAAGTATCAGTTACTTAAATGTCCTAGGTTGGTAACTATGCCAATTTAATATAGGAATATATGTCTTACTGTCAGGGGTCTCCTCACTTACCTCATACCACTTGGCATTAAATGCCTTCTCTCACATAAAATATCCCATGGATATTTTATTGCTGCAAAAGTGCACTCTTACTGTGCACTACAGCTGTTCCCTTGAAATACGGGATTTTACTGCGGGCAGTGGTGGGTGGCATTAAATGTGGAATTTCAAACGTTTTCAAAAACCGTCTTTACATATCCACGTTTATGCAAAAACCACCCCTCTCACCACCCTATAAATACCCCTCTCATAAATATTAAAACACACACAATTGATTTCTGCAAACAAAACTCTGTCAAAATCTCTTTCAAACCCAGAAATCATTGTGTTCTTCAAACCTCTTTCAGAAAAACCTTCATTGTAAACATTTACAAAAGATTTTTCATCAAAACTTAAGAGATTCAAAAATTCTTTTGACTGTTCTTGTCAAGCTTTTCTCAAAACCCTAAAAACTATTTCAAATGGAAATGGCAAGAACTCAATCTCTTCAGTATGCACAACAGTGGGCAGGGGATCTTACTAATGTTGAATTTAAAACCAATAATGTCATAGGCAATTTTGAATACCCACAAAATGTCCCAGCCTATAAAGACATTATGAAATTTTTGTTTAACTGCCCACTGAAAAATGCCTTTGTTCAGTGTCCCTCTATTGTTTACCAAAACCTCCTCAGGGAGTTTTGGGCAACAGCCGTGGCCTATGACCCGACACCTGCTACTAATGAGACTGACCTACGACCACTAAAGGAGTATCTCATTAAGTTTAGTCTTTTTGATGGGAAACAATCAGTCACCCTGGATTACAAAACGTTTTCCACCTCTTCAGGGTTAGACTATAATAAAGGTGTTTATGTCGCCCATCCTGAACCCATAACAGTGAAGGATGGGTTAAAACGAATTGCTTTAGAGCCAAACTTTTTGGACAGAACCCCAGTCACCAAAAATTCATTCCCCGTGACTTGGAGGATCTTATTCACTTTTGTGATTCAGGTCCTCGGCGGGAACCAATCATCAACTGAACAAGTTAATTCTATTCAGTTGATGATGGCTTACTGTTTGATGAATGGGGTAAATTTCGACATTGGGGAGATCATTTACAGTGATCTCGTAACTAAGCTATAGAGCAAATCTAGGGCTAAATATATCTCATATCCTAGATTTGTCTCTTGTGCTTTGCAAGTGTTACTGGGTTGCAATTACCCTCAGGATGGAAACTTTTGTGCTTTACCTGGCATCCTGAGTAAACCAAACTTTCAAAAAGACCCATCCCAAGTCCCTGATATTGAATTAACGGCCCATATGATTGCTGTAAACAATCAGAGTGGATTAGTGTCTCCAAACCCTGCTCCTAAAAAGAGAAAGGGGAAGTCTCAGATTGGGACTAAGACTAAACCCAAGTCTCAGGGCCTTGAGGCTTCTAGAACACAGCCTAAGAGGCACAAAAAGACCCAGACTGAACAGACACCCATTAGTGACCAGGCATCATCCACCCCCGTGACAACGAAGGACACTGATACATCACAGTCAGTGCCCTTGGTCACAACCACTACTCCCCAAGATCCAGAGGGAAACATACAACCCGCTGGTAGGGGAGCGCCTTCCACTACGCCCAGTGATGACATTAGAAAATCCAAGCCTTTGTCTGAGGGCACACTGATCGATCCCAAAGACTCAGAGGGAACCATACAACCCGTTGATAGGGATATCATTGTCACTGACTCTGCTAAAGGCACTGGAAAATACCCATCAGTGTCTCAGGGGTCTAAGGGGGACAAAGACTCGGAGGGAAAGAAACAACCCGCCGATATGGAACCCAAAACCAATCCTGACTCCAGAGAAGGCACTGGGAAACTCCCACCAGTGTCTGAGGGGTCAAAAGGGGACAAAGACTCAGAGGGATTAATACCACCCGCTGATATGGAACCCATCACCAACCCCTGTTAACCGTTGCTGATGTTACTGGAATACTCTTCTCTGAAGATGAGCTTGCTGATACTGATGATGAAATTCTATCAGCTGGGGAAGAAGTGGACGCTGAGGTTCAATCTGAACAAGAGCCTCAGCCTGATCCACAGGAACACATTGAATCACCATTCTAGCCTGCAAATGATGACTCCTCTTCCTCCACTGATGAATTTGCAAGATTTGATAATGTTCTTCCACTTACTGAAAGGCAGCTTGTTTAGTGGATCACCAAAGCTTCAAGGAAATTATACTCTGGGGTCACTAAAACATTGTGGGAACAACATACTGAAGTTGGTGCAAGTTATGCTTATCTGAAGGCTGAGGTCCAAGCCTTTGATGAAAACGTTCATGAGCACAGGGATTTGATGTATGACAACATTCACAGACTGGATGAAAATTTGGCTAAATTCCTCAGACACCTTCAGGGTGTAGGCACAAAGGTAGATGAAATCAGGGAATATGTCAAAGACGACTCAGCACTCAACTCTAAAGTGCTGGAGGCTACAGAGGCGTACTTGAAATAATCCTCCAGCCTCGCTGAACTGATCGAAACGCTCAAATCAGCAAATGTTCAGGGTCTTCATTCTTCAGTCCAGTCCCTTCAAACTACATTGAGCTCTGTGAACACTCAAATGGCTACGTTGGCTCAGGCATCTACTTCCTTGGCCTGGAATCTTGGGCCACGCATGACTTCTTTGGAAGTGTCTCAGGCTAATTTGGAAGCTAAGGTCACTGGCATTCAAACAGATACTTCAGATATCAAGGCCATGATCACTGAAATTTATCAGGCTTTCAAGGGTCAAGCAGCTTCATCCCCCTCAGCACCAACACCAACTCTTGCCCTCACTGACGCTCCGGCAACAGTTGAGGGGGAGAATATTGCTAAAGAAACTCCTTTTCACACTGAGGGGGAGCCAACAACACCAGTCTCAGCAATACCCATCTCATCACTTCCACCACAAACATCAACAACAACAACAACACTGACAGTCACAACACCTATCATGACAACAACACCACCCTTGGTTGCATCATCTTTCTCAGGCCAGGACAAAGGAAAAGGCAAAATGACAATTACTGAGCCTGAGAAGATTCTCTACAAAATCGTTGACACTGAATACCTTCTCATGGTCAGTGGTTGAGTGCATTGTACTACCACAGGTTTTGCATTTAGAGACTGAGGAAGACTCAGTGATTTTGGGTTGTTTTGTACTTCTCCTTGCATGAATGACACTGTCATGTTGGGATGTCTCATGAGCTGGATTTCCACATATATCACAGCATGTGTCCATGAGACAGTCATCCTGATGATGATCATTAAACCCACAGTGAGGGCAAAGAGGAAAAGGTTTTGCTCTATTCTTGAGAGCTGTTTTGGAGGATGAAGCATACTGATGACCAACTTTGGTATAGTTTGCTTTACTGACAGAGCTTACATACTGTAAGTGGTCTGCAGTTCTGTGATCATCCTTATTGCAGATCATACAATAAAGGATTCTATAGCAGTTGTCAGTGGTATGACTAGTGTAATGACACAGCTTACACTTCTGCTTGGGTTTGTTGGTGGATTTTGATTTTGATGAGCTAGATGAGGCTGACTTAGTTTCCTTGATTGAATCAGGGGCTTTTTCGATGGAATCCATCTTTTCTGTCAGCTTCCTCACAAGCTCAGTAAGTTGCTGAATTTGGTCAACTTCAGTGGGGACAGAGGATGTTGAAGTCTCAGTAGGAGTAGACTCTTGTTGGATTTGTTTTGTTTGTCTTTGTAGGATGGTTCTACCAAGTCCAGACCTTTCTTTTGGTGAGTGGGGATTGAATTTTAGAGGAGTAAGCTCAGAGCTTGGATCAGCACCCTGAAGAGGTTTCAGAGGTGGAAGCGGTGTTTGAGATTCTGCTTCAGACTCAGAGATGTGTTCAGTATCACTGGGCACATCAGGGAGTCCTAGCATGCTCTTAAGAGCTTGGCTCTCAGGCTCAAGAATCCTTCCAGAATCAAAATTTAGAAGCTTACTCTCAGGATTAATCCGTTCAATCCAATCACTGGAATTTGGAGTTTTCAGCATATTGGTAATCATACCACCAGACACAAATGGTTTTGAACTTTGGTCTTTGTTGCGAGAGTCAGGGAGATGATCTTCACCTATGACTCTCTTTTTGCTACTGGGGGCACCCACAGCATCAAAGACCCTGGGATTCTTAGCAGTCCAACTGTTAGGAATTAGAAATACCAGGTATTAAAGAGTCGGTCACCTCAAGTATATGTAATCGTTAGAAAGCTCGTAGTCGTAGTTATTTTAAGCTAAGTAGTATTTAGTTAAGTAACACCGTGGAGGACGGACGGGTCTTTACCCACTGTATGCCTGATCCACAGCCCGTTGTGTGGCGTTTTATGTAAGACTATAAATACTCTCTACCTTGCAAGGTAGAGAGTTGGAGCTCATAATAATATTTCTTCTTTCTCTCACTAAAGTTCCCAACCTCTAACTTTCTCTCTCTAGAACTCATCTTGTACGCCTACTTTGGTTATGGTTTGATGTGTATGTGAAATCCAATAACCTTTAATTGGTATCAAGAGCCATGGTTAGATCATCTCTTACATATCTTTGGATTTCTAGTGGTTTTTAGGTGGTTTTTGAGTTTGAAAAAGTTTAGTGGTTTTTGTATCATTTGGGTGATTTCTAGTGTTAAAGTTTGAATTTTGATAGTACTTTTGTGTTTAGAATCATCACAAGTGTTTAGGTTTTGATTTTGAAGGCTTGAATCATCGTGGTTGGGTTGTTTTTGGATTGAAAAGTGGTGTTTTTGAGATTTTCTTGCTAGCGACTTGAGCCACGGATTGTTATTCTTGGTAGCGACTTGCTTTGTAAGTTGGTAGCGAGTTGCAGTTTAAGTGGTAGCGACTTGGTCCTAGCGACTTGTCTTTTGAGATAAGCCGACAAATAGTACAAGTTAGTGGATTCTCCACTACGGCTAGCGACTTAGTGAGGCTAGCGACTTGCTTCAGAAAGTGTTAACGAGTTGCAGTGCAAATTGTTAGTGACTTAGTATTCTTAGCGACTTGGACCTTAGCGAGTTGCTGTTTAGCGACTTGACTGTGTAGTGACTTGGTGCTTAGCGATTTGGTGATTTAGCGAGTTGCTCTTTAGCGACTTGACTGTGTAGCGACTTGGTGCTTAGCGATTTGGTGATTTAGCGAGTTGCTACTTAGCGACTTGGTGCTTAGCGACTTGGTTCAAGGGTTATAGCGACTTGGTTGATTTTTACGAAGAAGAGGTTTGACCAAAGTTGACTTTTTACGTCAAAACTTCAAACGGCCATAACTTTTGATCCGTAACTCCGTTTTCAGCGAAATACCTGTCAAAACGACCGGAACAGGCTGAATATTGTGAGGTTTCACCACAATATCGTGAAACGAATTTTTCGAAGCCCAAATCCTCTCCGAAAGGAAGTTATTGAGCTTTTAAGTTTTTAGACCTAAATTTCTCCATAAAATCGTGCAACAACCAACCCAAATCACAACCAAACAACATCTCTGCTTATCCCACAAACAATCATAAGACCTAACACACAATTGTCTATCATTGTGTCGATCCATCAGTCATCTTA
The DNA here is from genome assembly GCA_019973895.1 of Chrysanthemum seticuspe. Taxonomy (NCBI): domain Eukaryota; kingdom Viridiplantae; phylum Streptophyta; class Magnoliopsida; order Asterales; family Asteraceae; genus Chrysanthemum; species Chrysanthemum seticuspe. The sequence goes on from BPTQ01000008.1 coordinate 94,695,593, forward strand.
ACACATTCCATTGGTCATTGCTTAACGGTTTGGTCTTGATTTTAGTAAAATCCCGCGAAAGATTCTATTTCTCGGTTTAAATCATAGACTTGTAAAATCCCGTGCATTCTACCACATCATGTCTTACTCTACTGACCCAGTGATTTCAGAAGTGCTTAAATTATATGATGCTGTGAACAATAATGTTAATGAATGCTACACTGAACGATTAAAGATGTTTGAATTAAACAATGAGGATGTGAGATCTTCATGTTCTGAGTACAATGAGAATGAATTACACCGGCTACAGAATGCCATGCAAATGGAATGCAGCATTGAGCCCTATCATCTACTTCATCTGCACCTCATATAGCTGTTATCCATAGCTGGGGATCGAACATGTAGTGCTCTTTTCCGCCAGGACTTACCTACATTGACAAGAAGCTTGTTGTTGAACTTAGAGCATTTAAAGCTGCAACTTACCAATGAAGAGGTTCAAAAGGATGGTTCCAGTGCAGCTCTTCAAGTAATCTACAAACAATTTCAGCCATTCATCAGTGGGGAATATTCAGCAGATTACGATCAACACTTGACTGGAATTTCCTTCAAAAAACATACTGGAATGGAAATTCAGGAATTCATTGAGACATTTATCCAACTCATGGATAATGTGAAAAAGTACATTGAGGAAACTGCACAAAAGGATGAAAAAGTGAATGAGTGTCAGGTGCAGTTGAGAGATTGTTGTGATAAGTTGGGTAATATATCTGTGGAAGAATCGGGTGTTGCTGAATGCAGAATGTTAGAGAAAACAAATAATGATGAGTCGGACAATGCTAAAATAGAATCTTCATCCTCATGTTCACAAGAGAGAGAGGTGCACCAGTCACAACCCGTGCAAGCTAATGCAAAGGAACACTCCATGGAAGCTTCGGATGTACCCAAGATAGAGATGCACCGGCCACAACCTGTGCACGTTAATGCAGAGGAATGTTGCATGGAAGTTTCTGCTGTACCTAGGTATGCATCTTCTACTCAAAATGATGATTATGAATTGCATGAGTACACTGCATTTGTGCCTGATGATTCCTTGACCACTGAACTCAATACCTATAAGGATCAAGTTGCCATATACGAACAACGTGCTAAGTTTGAACTTACCACTCGTGAGCAGGAGATGGATATCCAAATGCGTACAATTATTAGAAAAGGTAATTTTAGAGAAGAAGTATTAAAACAAGAGTTAAACTCCTTACAAGAAAAGCTTTCCAAAACTGCTAAGCAAAAACACGAACTTCAAGAAAATGTTAAAATGCTTAAGCAAGAATTCAAGGCTAAGGAATCAAAACTTTTGAATGATTTTTCCAATCTAAAAACTTTGAAAAACAAGCTTGAAAATAAGTTGTACGTACAAGGGAATACCATTCAAACTGCTCACATGATCACTAAGCATCGAGTCTTAAGCGATAAGCATAGCACTCCCCTTGTTGAGGAACCAAATCCAGAGGTAATTAAAAAGGTTAGAAATGCTCATAAGGTGCTTTATGATGGTAATGAAATCCTTAAGCCTAGGCAGAAACCTAGTTGCGTTGAGTGCACTGAGGAAGATAAGAAATCTGATGAAGTCTCTAGGGAGAAAATGAATAAGAAGTTAGAAGATCCTGAGTGTAAAAAGAATAACATAACGATCAAACCCTATAATTACACTAAAGAAAATTGGATCTCCTTGAACAAGTTTAAGCCTCAGACTTTATTAACCCCTGAACAAGTGTTCTGGAAAAAGAATATGGAAATGCAAAAAGCTGAAAATCTTGTTGAAAAGAATCCCCCATGTAGGAAACTGCCTAAAGCAACTGTGTATCCTCCTAATACACCAATGCACTTAGTTCCTAGATTTATTGCCACTAAAAGCAAGACCTTAATAAGTCAATATGTTATCTTTCAACTATTTGTTGATTTTGAGAAAACTTGTAAGAAAAGGATCACACCCACTGGTATAACTGAAGGGGAAAGGGGTTTTGAGCAAACTAAAGAATGCTATTTAACTGAGGTCATGCCTTTCTTTAAACAACTAAAAGATCAATTTGAGAGTCTTAAAAAAGGGATGCATTCTGATATTAAAGAAATGGAAAAGGAATTTGATGCAATGATTGTTGAGGTTAGTGACTATGAGAGAGATTTAAAATATAAAGAGATTGAGAGGAAGAACTTGCATACACTGAATGAGAATCTGATTTCTGAATGTATTGCTCAAGATGTGTTTTTCACTGCTATAAATTGTTCCATTAATGCTTCTCAATTTTATGAATTATCTGTTGCTCTGAAAGTCTCCCATGATCGTGTCATTGAGCTTGAAGCAACAAATTCAAAATTGCATGAGAAAATAGAACAGGATGATCATGATAACTTGGTCAAACATTATTCTAAATTAGAAGTTGAGCATCTTGCTTTGCAATTAAAACATCAACATCTCAAAGAAAATGTTAAAACCTCAAATATCAAGACATCCTCTGATGCTCCTGAGTTTGATGCAGTTTTTGAAATTAGCAAACGTGATGAACAAATTCGAGCTCATTATAACACGATCAAAAAATTGAAAGCCCAAATTTCACAACTAAAAGGTGAAAAGAAGGATGTGACTGGTTCCCATATGCCTCCACCTTTAGATTCTCAGAATTTCCAACTTCAAAACATAATTGATAACTTGCAAAAGGAAAATGATTGTTTTAAAGCTGAAATTTCAAAGGTTAATGATCAAAACAAAGAGTTACGTGATTCATTTAAAGTTAATCATGATAAACAAATTGAAAAGATAACTTCTTTACTTAACGATATTGAGAATCTGAAGCGTGAGGTGAAAGGAAAGTTGCCAATCCCCAATTGCAAATACTCTGTTCCTAAGGTTTCTGCTTGTGATAAATATGCTATCGATATGTTATATATTCCCCCGCCCATTAGGAATAATGAACTTGCACATAAAGCATATCTCTCACACCTTAAGGACAGTTTGAAGGGTCTCCGTGAGATTGTTGAAGATGAAAGATTAGAAAAACCTTTTGATAGTACTATAGCCTATGCCTGCATGGATGCCAAACGATCTCAGAAACTCTTAGAGTATGTAATTGTCACAAGTCCGAAATCTAGCAATAGGCGAGATAGAATAGTTGTGCCTTGTTCTATGCCTAAAGCCAAGCATGTGACCCCTGCTATGCCTTGTTCCATGTCAAAATTCAAGCAAGCAACCTTTGATGTGCCTTCTAGAATTTCAGATCCCAGCACTTCTAGACCAGAAATGCAGAAAGCAGTGAAACCATGTAATGTTCCCATCGTTACTTCTACAGATGTTAAGATTGACACTAAAGTTAGCGGGTCAAAACCTAGAAGCAATGCAAAGAAGGATAGGATTACGCAAACTAAAAGTGTTAATGATAAGGAAGTGAAAGAACACCATAGGGACAAGAAGTTTGATTTGAACAAAAAGAATCGTGTTAGTTCTAGTATTAGCTCTAAGCTTACTGAAATTAATTCGAGGCCTCATGCTGTCTGCAAAACATGTAAAAAATGTTTATTTTCTGGTAATCATGATAAATGTGATGTGTTATTTCTGAGGTCTAAGATTCATAACCCAGTTAAGAAAGTTTGGAGAGCAAAACAGATTAAGCAATCCTGGAAACCTACAGGGAATGTGTTTACAAATGTAGGATTTCAGTGGAAGCCCACAGGTCGAATATTTACGAATGGAAAACCTTACCCCTCAGCTAGATCCACTATGCCTAGAATAGTGCCTGTTAAGGTTTGGAAGCCAACTGGTAGAATAATCTCATTAAGCACAAAATGTCATTTGACTAAGTCCAATGCTTCTACTAGTTCAGCTCCTAGGAATAATGCCATTGCATCTAGGGTTTCTGCTGATTCAAAGATTGTTTGTGCTAACCAAAAGGAACCCATCAGCACGTGGGGATCCAATGTTTCCAATTCTCTGTCTTCGTCTGTTGTCCAAAGCAGGTCGTACAAATCGTCCCTTGGTATTTGGATTTGGGCGGCTCTAAACATATGACTGGGCTCTTAAGAATGACGTCTGTTCGAATCAGTTCAGGCCTCATACTTCATCATTATGGCGTCTGCAGATAACACTTCAGGCCCCATTCCTCATAGAAAAGAAAGGTGTACGCTCTTCTGTGCGTTTTATCTTCAGCTAATGAGAAATTCTCTCATGAATGGCCATACTCATCTACATTCTTCATCAACAAGCTTCATGTTTTTCCACGCTCATTCAGTCATCAAGTGGATCTACGTTCATTGGTGTATACTCTTATTCACTTGTTAAATCAAAAATGGCAACTTCAGATGCAATTTTTGAGGGGGAGAAGAGTGAATATACTACATGATGATGGATGTTTTAATAATGGTTATACGACTTAATTTTTGATGATGATGAGTATATATTCTTTTTGATGAAGAGTGAATATACTAAGGATAACTAGGATTCATTGTTTTGATTTTTTGATGACTCTCCTCAACGCCTAATGCTTCACTTACTAAGGATAAATGGGAATCAATGTTTGGGATTCATTGTTTTTCAAAGATATGTTTGATGAGTACTTTCAACCTTCGACGAATGTTGATCATCCAGCTTCTGAAGCTCATGCTCCGGTTTCTATTGACTCAACTGGTTCACCATCTAAGAAGTACTTCTTGGAATTCTCAAGAAACCTTATCTCCAGTTATTTCACAAGGCGTTTATAATGACTATCATGATATTGTAAGTTGCACTATTGAATAATGATCCTCTCTTTGGTATTCCTGTGCCAAATCTTTACGGATTATTGTTCCTCTCATTGTGCACGCTATAAATCAACCACATGAACATTAAGGAAAATGACTACCTTATTCGCTCGAAGACATTTGTGGTGAATCTTCCAGATCAGTCTCTACATGTATACCTTTAGGAAGAATGCATTAATGTCGAGAAATCATTTGTTCCGGTTCATTCAGTCGATCGACGTACATCCGGTTGTACGTTTATTCACGTGTTGGGCATTTGACACAAGCTGATTACTTCGGAGTTAATCAATTATCACTTATTTGGGATTGAAGTTAAATTTCAAAGGCGTGTTCTTATTTGATAACTTGCTCGGGTCTAAGAATTTTAAGTTAAAGACTTGGTTTATCTAGTTACCAGCTGTCGGGATGGATGGTTGAAGATCTGGTTAACTATCACTTTAAGGAGTTACGTAGTTTTACTCAGTGACACACGAATATGACGTTGTGGATAATCGCAAGAGGTGTTAAAGTCTCATACTTTGGTTGAGTATTGAGTACTTAGAGATTTGTTTGAAGCATAAATTCTCGACACTGTTCTTCCAACATTAGTGCAAGCTTAAGATGCAAATGAAGGGAATTCTTCTTCAGTTTCAAGTTTGGTATATCTGGTTTTCTTCATCAGTGGTCACTTCAAATTGTCTACATATGGGTTGATAAAGATAGTCAGAGAGAGTTTCTATCGCAGTGGTCCTACGGCTCCTGGACAATCCAGTTCTGGACCCGCACTTCAAAACAGTCCTATTGGTTCATCCCTTGTATCATTTCCCTCCCCAGCAGCTCCATATGTACCTCCATCAGAAGATGATTTAAGAAAATTGTTTGATCCTATGTTTGATGAACAGTATGAGCCAAGTGCTAATGATCTGTCAATTCCTACAACAGAGGCTGCTTCTATCCAAGTAAATGATGTTGATCCTTCAGTCTCAATATCATTAAGCCAAGAAGCGCCTGCTGCTGATCACTCTGTCTCATCAAAAAATCATCAATCATCGAGTGTACATCAGGGAATGGTATCTGGTATCAACAATGAAGAAAATCCCTTTGCTACTCATGAAGATGCTCTGTTTGAAAATATATTTGCACCTGAATGATCCTCTGAATCGTCTTCATCAGGAGAAGTCGATTCAGCTACTTCAGTTCCTCAACTACAACCACATGTACACCTCAGAAAATGGACTCACGATCATCCATTAGACAACATCATTGGAAACCCCTCTCGTCCAGTATCCACACGTAAACAACTTGCAACAGATGCCTTATGGTGCTTCTTTAACTCTGTACTATCTAAGATCGAACCAAAAGATGTTAAATCTGCCATGGATGAAGACAGCTGGTTCAATGCCATGCAAGAAGAAATTCATGAGTTTGATCGACTTGATGTATGGGAATTAGTACCTGCTCCAGATTGTGCTATGATAATTGCTCTAAAATGGATCTTCAAAGTAAAACTTGATGAGCATGGTGATGTGTTAAAGAACAAGGCTCGATTGGTTGCTAAAGGATATCGTCAAGAGGAGGGTATTGACTTTGAGGAATCATTTGCTCCTGTTGCTCGTATCGGGCAATCAGAATCTTCTTGGCTAATGTTGCTAGTAAGAACATGGTAGTCTATCAGATGGACGTAAAGACGGCATTCCTAAACGGAGATCTTAAAGAAGTCGTCTATGTCAGCCAACCTGAAGGCTTTGTGAATCCAGAGCATCCTACCCACGTTTATCGTTTGAAGAAGGCTCTGTATGGTTTAAAGCAGGCTCCAAAGGCATGGTATGATACGCTATCAAAGTTTCTTCTATCTACCGGATTTAGCTAAGGAGTAGTTAATCCAACATTGTTCACCAGGAAGTCAGGCAAACATTTAATTCATGTTCAAATTTATGTTGATGATATCATTTTTGCCTCGACTGACCCCAATGAGTGTGACCGTTTTTCAAATGAAATGAGTTCAAAATTTCAAATGTCAATGATGGGACAAATGTCATTTTTCTTGGGATTACAAATTTCACAAAGTCCCGGAGGCATTTTCATAAATCAATCTAAATATGCAACTGAGATCTTAAAGAAATTTGGATTTGATTCAAGTGACCGTGTTGACACACCCATGATTGATCGAACCAAACTAGATGAGGACCTCTCAGGGATCATGGTAGACCAAACAAAATATCGTAGTATGATTGGATCCCTGATGTACCTCACAGCTAGTAGACCAGACATCTTGTTCGCTGTTTGCATGTGTGCTAGATACCAGGCTAAGCCTACTAAAAAGCACCTTGAAGCGGTTAAACGGGTCTTGGTACTAGGGACTCTCCAGGAGTAGATCAAACCAAGCTAGTTAGTACCCACACAGTTGTGCCAGTGAACTTAGTTTAGGTTTAAAGAAATTCTAGAGTCAACGTATAAATCTAACTAAATACTTTTACGGAGGCCCTGAAACACTTTAAACATTAGGGTTCTTTTTACTGTAAACAGGGTAGTAACTGTAAACTTTAAAACTTGAGTAAAGTAAACTTTTTGCCAGTGTGAGTAACCCCAGTCAGCTCCGTTTTTACTATAGTAGTTGTATTTAAACTTGTACTTAATTTACAAACGGACTGAAGGACCACTTGTTACAACCTAATTGATGAGGAATCGATTTAGGCCATCTATCTTCTTTGAAACTATCGCATAGTATGGTACGGAAACCTCGGACGAAATTTGGTATGTCTCGGAAGAAGTTTGCTATTTGCACCCATCCTACGAGACCTAAGTGTTTCGGAAGTCCAACCGACTGTATCTGCTGAAGAAATTCTAGAGGCAAATCCTTACGGCAGAAATGCAGGTAGACTATCTGATGGTACAAGAATGATCGTTGTAATCGGTTCTTCTAAGACTAACGGGCTATGCTCGTTGTCCTCGTTTACTAAGGAGTTTCAGTTATGGGAGGAGAACTGCTATAGGAAATCGTTGGTTAGCTCGGAACAAGAAATTGTGTAGTGGTACGAGTAGTTCAAAATGAAACTTCTAGGTAAAATCTCGTTAATAGTATCGTGTTAGACCTCGTCCATGATTAAGGGTATGTAGTTCAGCTAGTTTGAGTACTTAAAGAAGAACGTACCGTAACTTGGTCGACAGAAGTAGGTACCGTCTAAATTGTAGAAAA